>JANHGL010019399.1:0-35338 GCA_024611195.1 Ceyx melanurus | reverse complement strand
AGGATCACCTAGACCAAGTCACCCAGGAACACATCCAGGCGGGTCTTGAGTGTCTCCAGAGATGGAGACTCCACAACTTCCCTGGGCAGCCTGTTCCACTCAATGTCTTATAGCCTAGAGTGCACACTACTGTGCAGGGAATGGCACTGGTCTGCAGCCACAGGCATGGCAGCAGGGTTTCTGTGGCTCTGGGTGCAGTGGAGGTCTGTGATATGTGGTCAGCCCCAGGGACACAGTGTTGTAGCTGGGCAAAAAGAAACTAAGACTTGTTTTTTCCTCATTTCTTTGGTGATTCTTGTAGTTTTACTGAGTTGCAGCAGCAGTGCTGGTGTGTGTGGTTCACCTTGCCTGGCAGGCTCTCTGCCTTCCCACCTCCTGTTTCTGGCTGATGTTCCCCTCTTTTGTATGTCAGTCTGTGGATTCTCATGTCCTGGGATTGTCCACCTCCATTTTGAAAGGGATTAACTGAGTCCTTTCCAATCTCAATTACACATACCTGTGTCAGACTATTCCATGTAGAAAAAGAAATCTTTTCTAACCCACAGACTATTGTGAGGAAAACTGGGAAAGTTTTGGCTTAGATGCAGAAGTGACCAGGATGCCTCCGAACAAAACCCAGAATTGGATTTAGAGGCAAAAAGAGGTATTTTCCCAAATTTAGGGGGAAAAAAACCCCCATAAAATCATAACCTGGAAAGCTTTACTTCGTTCCAAATTATTATGTAATTGCACTTCATTTTTTTTCCGTAAGAGACAAATTCCAAGAGATTTTGCAATATCCCCTTTTCACCCCACAAAAAAAACCCCAACCCAACAAACATTGGAAAGTTTAAAAAGTTTTGGGTTATTCTCAGTATTAGCCTCTGATGTGTACTGTGAAGAAGAGACAAGATTAATTTCAAGAAAAATATTTCTGTGAACCCATTAGTGCTTTCCATTTATAAAAAATTTGTTGTAGGAAAAAAAGATGACTCAGTGCAGCACTGTATTTGTTTTACTTTTCACTGCCCTCATATGCACAAAAGAAAGCCCTGAAAAAAATCTGAAATTCCCTGTGTTGAGAGCTTTAATCCTACAGACCTCTGGGGCACAGTTACTCTTGCCTTGCTGCTGCAGTTTGATTCCTCAATTGTTTACGCAGGATGGAAAAGGACCTTTCTGGGTGGGAAACATCTCTGTGAAGCCCTGGTGCTTCCCAGGAGCTGGGTCAAAGCTAAAGGACCGAATGCTGGAAGGACAGAGCTTCCCCTACAACGAGCAGTGATTTTGAGGTGCAACCCTGAGGTCTGGGGGGTGTTTGGGTGGGATTAGCAGGTCTCTGCTGCCAACCCAGTCGCTTTTGGGGCACAGGGTCAAATGTGCCCCAGCTTTGTCTGGATCTCTATCTTTTTTCCTGCTTCTAGGCTTCCAAGCCCATTTATTATGTGTAGAGGGACTGGGAGGCTAAAGAATAAAGTCCTGGTGAAGCAAGGTGGCAACCTTGTAATTTGTAGCAATGTCAAGAGAATCCTGTGAGCTGTAAATATGCTGGAATAGCTGGTGAGAGGGGAGAGTGTGGCCAATGGGGCCGCAGCTCCTCTACAGCAGCGGTGCCAAGACCCTCCTTACAGCCTTGGAGGAGGAGGTAAGATGTTACAGGGTCTTAGCTTGTGGTGGAGAGGAGTTGAGCAGGATAACTAGGGGATGTTATGAAAGGTGTCAGCTGAAAAGTGTGGCAGTCCTCTCAGAAGGGGGGGGCTCTTCTTGACAGCTTCATCTGTGTGAGCATGGGGAAAGTGGGGTCTCTTTCTAGGCACCCCTTGCATGCATTCCTTGAATAATTCCACCCTGCAATTCTATATGACCCCCAGAAAAATGTCTTTGCAAGCTCACAAAAGCAGAATCATAGCCCTCTTTTTATGTCTGGAAGGCATTTGAAGTATGGGGAGGAGGTTACCCACCTATGGTCACCGTGGGTTGGTGGCAGACATGAGAGTCAAAGAGAAGCCTGTCAACAGTGCTTTTGCTCTCAGCAGTAAGAATGATCTGCAATGTTTGTGTCTCAGATTCTTCAGTACTGTGCTTGTGAATCAGACAGAAACACTGCTTTAAGAACAGGCAGTCTAGTTTTAGAGCTGGCATAATCACAGTTCTTAAAGCCACTAGGAACAGGAGGGAAGGAACAGATAAAAATCAGAAAATTAGAATATATTACAATAAAAGCCAAAGTGCTAGAAGCCAAAGCTGTCATTGTAATGCAGGCTCTATTTTGATAGTGTCCTATTACAACATATAAGAGGTTGAACATGCGTAAGAATATCTCGGTTGATAATTATCTGATTTGTGATATGTAGCTAATGTGTATTTGTTGTTCTGCTGTACATTATGCAGCAGCAATTCATTTCTAAACAACATTAACTGGCAATATAGCAGTTCAGTGTGGAAATTACAGGCATAAATGTTAAGTTTTACTTAGTCTGAGTAGGAACTAAGTTGAGAGACCAGCAATCCTGGTCAGGGGAGATCTTCTGGGGTGAAGAGCTCAGGGTAAGTCTCTCCCTAACACACCCTGAGTACAGAATACATCCCCCCACCAGATGGTGCTGGGTATCCCCATTGTATCTGGTGAGCAGAAAAGGCAGGAGCAGACCGATGTGGGTACCAGCTGGCCAGGAGACCCCATACATGGGAGCTGACAGCTTCCCTGTTTTGGAATGAGCTTGTGGAAAGTGGTGTCTCTGCAGCCTGCATCAATCGATAGCAAAGATCTGCAGGAGCGGCTTTAAAATTAGATAAGCTTTGGAGCTGATGTCTGAATGATAGTAACAATATAAACACTTGACTGAATGCCCTCCTGTCGTTGCATCCTGACAGCACTTCCATAAGGCCGTTTGTGTTATATGAGATCTTATTTTCTTTCGCTTAATTTAATGACAACGCTAAATAAAAACACTCAATAATTGCTGTTGCTTACTTTAATTCATCAATTAAATGAGTAAGGCTATTAGCACAGATATATTTTAAGATGGAACAATTGGCAAATGTTAAAGGGACAGTGCTCATTAAAAAAACCTTCTGAGTTCACAAGCGTCTTCTAATTCTTCGAGCATTAAAAAGGGATTTTCTTTTTAAGGCCAAAAGTCTTGGTACTACAGATGTGAGAAAAGGGTTTCTTGGCTCATGTTGTTGCAGGCTGTGTCACACCATGTTTTGACAAATGCATGCAAAAATCCTCCTTTCCAAGGTGGGAGCAGGATGAAAGCAGAGATGTGTCCACTGGTCCTATTGGGAACATCTTCCTCTTCTGATCACCAGAAAACATGTATAATTTCTAGTCTAAATTTATTCTTTGCCACTTTCTACCCATCTTCTCTTGTGCCAGCATTGTCTTTTGGCTTATCTGTCTTCTGGCTGCTGTAATTTATGCCCTGTTTACATTTCTTTCTTCCTGGGCAATGAAGATCTATGAAACATGTCCATTCTGCTTTACTTTGTAGCCAGTTTCACTTTCTTAATTGCTCTAGTGCCAGGGTTTCAAGCAACACAAGGAAGCATCCTTTGTTTTAAAAAGAAAAGCTTTCATTCAAGCTGCACAATATTGTTGGCCTATTTTCTCTTTGATTGAAAGTTTAAGAATGCTCCGTTGGTTGGGGTTTTTTTTGTTTGTTGTTTTGTTTTGTTGGTTTTTTTTTCAAAATTGAGAAGCTGGGCCAAATTCAAGCTGTCAAAGCTCATGTGAAATGGTTAAATAAATAATAGCAGAAAGAAGACTTTTCAGACCCTACACTGTGCTGGGGGTCAAGAAAGAAAAGTGAGAGGATTGCATTCGTTGCTGGAGCCATCCAAGTGCAGATAATAAGTCTGGGAGTAGCATGTAGCCTTTTCTAGAACAAATGTCTGGTGCCTGTCTCCTTATGTCAACTGGTTTTTTTTTTGGAAGGGGAACTTTGCAGGAGTCAGCCTGGCATGTTTAATCAGGGTGTGAGCTGCTGCCCAGGGATCTTCTGCACACCTCACGTTCAGCATTGGTAGTGCAAGGGGATGAGGCTGGAGCTTGTAGGGACTCCCTGGAGCATCAGCAAGATCTGGAAATCTGGTTCATTTATGTCCATTTTGATAATTCCAACCTCATGACAGTTATGACTTGCTGATGAATAAGCAAGGACCTGAAAGTTGTTGAAGGTAATGAAGTGCTCTGAATTATGCTCCTTCACAAGGACACGTTTGTGTTGCATATGCTTCTTTTACTGCTACTGTCTTCAAGCTTCTTTGCCTGCATCTTTAATGAGGAGGCAGACACTGCCCTGGTACCTACAGATCTTCACACTTAATTTCTTAACTGCCTGAGTTTGTCATGAAGAAATTGCTGCAGACTTAAAAGTAGCTCTATTTCTCAGTCACTTCATTGTCAAATCAGTCTTTTCAAGTGAAGGCACCTTCTTGCACCTCACATTTTGCAGCATGTGAAGTGGGCTGGAGTGGGTATTACAGGCACCAGTTTTTATAAGTATCATCATAATGGACTGAATAAATATATATTTGCCTCCTAAGACTGAGAAGGGAGCATGTATTACCAGTGTTCTTTAGCAAACAGAAAGATACTCAAAGCCAAGCAAATGGGAGACAAAGCCTGCATGAGGCTCACAAAAACAAGTCAGGAAAGAGAGCGAGCCTATACTTGGGCCCATGCCACTGTCAGGAGGCATAAGCCAACCCTCCTCCAGGTTGAAGCTGCCCAGCACATTTTGCTTCACTTCCTTTGGGGAGGGAGGTTTTCCAGGAAACCAGGGCCTCTGGGGCTGCTGAAGACAGAGGCACTAGTGGGACCCACCTCTGCTGAGGAGCAGGGACCTCGGGAGGTAAGTATAAAAATATTTCCATGCATCCTTTTCCCTGGTGCAAAGGATCAGAGACTGTGAGAGTATCAGGATTCCAGCCCCAACATTGCCCTGGCTCTCCTTCAACTCTGAAGGATGCTCTTTGGGTGGAAAATCCCAACATGCCTCTGCAGCTAATGGATAGTAGGTCATCTCTATGTGGAGTGCTGATGATCTCTGTTGCCATATTGCCACCTGTACCCAGCATAAAGCCATATTCTCCTTAATTACTGTCAAAATGACTCTTCAGAAGGCTCCCAATAATTACTCAAGTACCCACTTAAGTGGCTTTTAATTTAGGCTCCCTACCCCCACAAGGGTACATTTTCCGATTGCCAAGCACAGCTAGTCTTATGTGTAAGCTTCTGCCAAAAGAAAATGCAAATAACTTGCCCCCTGGTTTATATTACCTTGCATCATCTTTGGTGAGCCCATAGCATCTCAGAAGATGCTTTTTTTCCAACAGGCTAGAGCAGGAGTATTCAATCATAATGAAAGATAAAAGCTCTTATAGTGAGTTTCTCTACATCTAACAACACTTGGCAGCTCTACAGCACCTTTTGTTGGAGTGCTGCTGGCTGCTTTGCCAGCTTCTCTCATTACTGGAGTGTGCCTCTTGCCCCTGTGCTGGGGCAGGAGAGTCACACAGCAGGCAGCTGCCCCTGGAGTGCCCCTGGGCTTCTGTAAATGCCATGGGACGACTGGCAAGAATGAGCCACGGTCACTATGGTGAGAATGAGCCATAGCCATTGTGCTGGGTGCCACAGGAGGGACAGCTAACCCAGTCCCTGAGGTGATGGGGAGGAAGCATTCCCAACTTTGCAGCCTTCATCGTGGGTGTAGAAAGGGAAACTCATTGGGTTTTATTCTCCTATCCCTAAGGACCCAACTGTGTTCAAAATGGAAGGCTTTAGACATACCTTTGATGGGTAAGTAGGGTCTGTTGCCTTTCTCCATGCCTGATAGAAGGCACTGCTCCCTCTGCTTATTTCTACTGATTTACTAGGGTAGTCTCTGAACAGCAGATTCAATCAACGACTCATTTGTAGCTGGCTCCAACAGCCCTTTAACTGAATGATTATATTTTTTTGTGTTATGAGATGGAATAAGACCAAAGAGACACTGACTCTTTCCCTGAAGTGGGAAAAGAAACATGCATATGAAGGGGAAGGGCAGACAAGCAGGCGAGTGTGACCAGAGAGGAGGAAAGAAATCACACTGTACAGGTATTCCTTGTCCAAGACAGGAGCTGCAGAGAGGTCATGAACAAAGGATGCAAGGAAACAGGATTGGCCATGTAAAAATCTTATTTTTGGAAAGCACCAGAAGAACCCTACAAAGCAGTTAGAGCTATTGCAGCTTCTGTTTTAAGCACTTCTGGAGTTCAGCAGTCTGAGGGCAGAAAAGGTCAAAACTGTAATTCGTGTCAGAGAGACACATATGAGTGATACAGGTTGAGAGGCTGTCATGCATGTCTGCAGAAGGAACAGTAAAACAATTGGTAGTGGTGCTTTTTTTCCCCTTGAAAAAATGCCACTTCATCAAAACTGTGGGAAGAAGAACGGAAATAGTCATTTCAGAAGGGCCTGTTGCATAGGGATTTAAATACCCACGTTGATGCTGCTGCTCTTCCTAATGCAAAAGCAGAGAATTTATTCTTGATCTTGAAAGTGGTGAGACCACTAGTTCTCCCACAGCAGTATGCTGCCTTGCTCTTCTGGCATTTCATAGTGAGCTCCAAAAGGCCTCATTTGCATTCCTCGTGAGGAAGAACTGTAACTATGAATCCCAAAAGTGGATTTCTGTTCTTACTAGCTCTAACACTGATGCTATCTGAGTCTCAGGAGTTGGGAGAAGGGACTATTTGTGTTTGTCCAGTCTAGTATCCTGCTTCACTCAAATTGGGGCTTCAGAGCGTGAGCCCAGTAAGTTCTCTGTGGCAAACATATCAAGAGGGCGAGAAACTTCTAGATAAGTGGGATTTGGGGTAGATGTTAGGAAGATCCTTTCTCAGTTAAGGGTGGTACAGAGCTGCATTCCTGAGGGAGCTGTGGGATTTCCACTGCTGCAGGTCCCTGAGCAGGGAGCAGACCAACCTTGTCAGTAATGATGGAGATACTGGTGGAACAGTACAGGGGTGACCTCTCCAGAGTCCTTTGTACCCTGTGTGCAGTGATATCAGCTCATCTATTTTTGAAAGAAGATGGCTCTTAGGGTGAAATGATAGAGAATCCATCAGAATTCTTGCCATATCGTTCTCTTGATGAATTACCTTTGCTGCTAACAATAAACATGAGCCCTTCCCTGACTCATAGCCTCCACATCTCATTCTGACTTTGCTGGATTGAAAGAGCCCCTCCTTTTGAAAATGTTCTTACTGAGAGGTGAGAGATTTATCAGTCAGGGCCAAATCTTCTCTGTCATTCTCTTGGATACAAGGATCTTGACCATTTTTCTTCTGTGGCCATATTTTTAGCAAAAGCAAACTATCAGTGGCCACAGTAACAGGCTAAATACAGCCAAGTACCAAGAGCATTGTCACAGGGTGGCCCCATGTGAATCTGCTGGAACACAGCATTATTACTGCAATGAAGAAACTAAACTGCTCAAGTCTCTTGCTACATCCAAGTTCTTTATAATCCTCAAAACCTCTTGGAGCTCTGTTCTGATCCCTGCTGTTTCTGAAGTGTGGCAACAAGACTCTGACTTCAGTGATACTGGTGTTTGCTGGACTGGTTACAAACGTGACAGAGCGTTTGTGCTTCCTGATGTTCCACACATGCACCCATGGGCTCTCTTAGCTGCAGTTTAGTGGACTAAAGCTCCTGTTCAGATGTATCTCTCTCAAAGTTCCAAATTCCCAGAATCACTGCTTTCCAGGGAAAAAAAAATAATAAATGTGTCCATTCTTGAAGTAATACAGACCGCACAGTTTATCCCCAGAGGTTTGATCATCTATGTTAAAATGAAACTTGCTTCTATGAACTCAGTTTCCATGTCAGTTCAGTTTAGTCTCTTCACCAGACCTTCTGCAATCATTAATTACTGCTCCAGTAGGCTTTGTATCATTGACAAACTTAGATTTACTTCCAGGCCACTGATATCTTTATTGGTGTCTGGATTGCAGTAGCTGTGAGAGTCCAGGGAGAGGGATTTCATTTTACTGGGGAGAAAGAAATGTTCATTTATTGCTGGGGAGGGAAATAAATTATAATGCAAATAGCAAGAGGTGTGTTTGAAAGCCGGGGATATGTGGGCAAAGTGATGTAGTCACCCAAATCCTTTTTACCTAGCTCTTTAGCTCAGCAGGGGATGAAGGGGTCTTCAAACCTTGTCTTAGCTGTATGACAGCTGTAATCTTGTATTTACATTTAATGTTGAGTATGCCCTTGCAGTATTCAGGAGAAATAAACAGGTTTGGTTAAATAAGATGCAATCTGGATGCATATAACTTCAGAGGCAGCCTGAGGGCAGGATTATATTGTCTCAGCACTCCTGTTTGCAGAGCTTTATGGTACTGGATGTGTGCACTAGGTTTGTCAGTCAGTGCATTTCCTGAGAGCTCTCCGAACTGCAAGGAGCCTTTGCTGAGTGATGGAGAAATGGGCAGCCCCTTTGAAGAATCGCTCTTCTCACCCAGCAGGATTTGAGATATGACCTGGCTCAGGCTCCAGATTCTGAACTTCTTATGGATTTAGAGGAACAAGCAAAGTTTAGGGTAGGGAACTTCCCAAGGACTCCAAGTCTGGCAGGATCCAGTATGTGCAGATTTATGAGTCTGGAGTGAGTTTGTTATTTCTCCTTGATGACTTCACAGAATCACAGAATGTTAGGGGTTGGAAGGAACCTAGAAGATCATTTAGTCCAACCCCCCTGCCAGAGCAGGATCACCTAGACCAAGTCGCCCAGGAACAGATCCAGGTGGGTCTTGAGTGTCTCCAGAGAAGGAGACTCCACAACTTCCCTGGGGAGCCCGTTCCAGAGCTCTGTCACCCTTACCATGAAAAAGTTTTTCCTTGTGTTTACCCTAAACCTCTTGTGCTCCAACTTACACCCATTGCCTCTTGTCCTGTCATTGGATGACATTGAGAAGAGTCTGGCTCCATCCTCCCTACAGAATCACTTATCTCCCTTCCCTTTTGGCCTGTGCCAGTGCATTACAACATGTCTTCAGGAGGGTGATGCCTCCAATATCCAAGCCTTGACTTGCTGTGGAGCAGATTGTCCCCCAGCCTTGCTGGAGGAACATGATAGAGGGTTCATTCTTCCTCCTTTTTATCGTTCTCAATCACATCATTGGCTCTGTTTTGCCTCAGCCAAGATCTAATCAGGAAGGATCTTTTGACTTTCAGCAAAGTCAGCTTGATAGAAACTTTAAATTGAAAGGCTTTTCCTGACATGCTTGAAAATTATTTTGGTTGGAATCAGTGTCTGGCTGTATGGTTACAATGTGAGGTGGTTTCACAGCTCCAGCTGCTTTCTTTCCTCTCAGGGAGAGGGGAAAAGCATGGACAGCACCTTAGCCCTCCTAAGCCTAGGGCTTTGAAGGTCCTAGGCCTAAACTACACTGTGGGGTCACACTCTCCTCTCCACCCAGACCAAAGCATCTTCAAGCAGGTGAGATGTAAAGCCAGACACAAGCAGGTTCAACGTTCATGGGAATTTGGCATCTCTTGCCATTATTGAAGCTGTAGGGCAAAATAGACTATAGGTTTTTATCAAATAGGATTTGAAGAGAATGATGGGCATGGTTGACCTCTCCTAGAGAGGGGAAGGTTGTAGGAGTTGCCCTGTTCATGAAAGTGCCACTACCCTGAGATCTGAGGACTAGGTTTCTGCTTCAGACAGAGAATGGTATGAACTGTGTCTATTTGGTCTCAAACTTACAACTCAGGTTGTTCTCTGTTGATTATTTCACCTATTTCAGCCTCAAGCTCCTGTTGTGCATTAAAAGCAGAAGGGATGTCTTTTCCAATTTCTTGCATGCTGTGAATGCAGATGTAAGACATGGGTTGAAATCTCAAATCCGCTCTCTCCCTCCCCTTCCAGTTCCCTGCAGTTTGTGTGGCTTAGGAATTTTAGGTGAGTGGCCACAGTTGAAAAAGTCCATAAGGAAGTGGATGGAGGGAATTGTTGGATGTTTGGAGTGAGGAAGAATAAGCAGGGGGAAGGAGAAATGGAGGCAGCTGCCCTTTCTGTCTTTTAAATTTAGCAGCTATAGTCCAGGCAAGAAGATACTCAAGTTTTCTTTCCACATGCTGAAGTGGGTGCTTCTAAGCCTGGAGCAACTGCTTGTCTGTGTGTCCATTGCTCCAGTAGAGAGGGCTCTTAGCTCTGCCTTGCACAAGGTTATCTGCAAGTAGAGCACAAATCCTTTCATTGCTCCTTGATAAGAGACCCTTCACTGAGGCCTCCTCCCTGCATTGTCTTCATGACTGACTGTGCCTTGTGGGAGCTGTTACTGGGCAGGTGTTTGCAGGCCCTTGACCTTGGACTCCAGCCACTAATGCAGCCAGAGCTGAAGCACATCACTGCAAGGACAGTGCTTTTTCATGTCCTGAGCCCATTGGGGAAGGCAATGGCAGAATGACCAATGAGCTTGTTGGCATGGAATAGTAACAGCACCTTTGAGATGAGCCCAGCTTGAATAAGCCCCAGGTCTTGCTCTGGTACGTGAGACAGGCACTGACCTGTCTGCAGGGAGGTCTCTCTTTTCATATGTGGTAACAGTTTCAGCTGCTCCCAGTTACTACTGTTTTTCAAGCTTCATTTTGGGGAGATTACTTCTGCAACAAGGTGTAGGAAGCAGAATCAAGCCTATGTGGCATACCTCCCTGCTATTCCCAGCAGGAGCTTCCAGAAGCCAGGAGATAAATCTATTCAGCCATGCGGGAGGCTTGGTGAACAGAAATGCATCATGACATTTTCATTCCTAGACAGCCACAGTCGCCTTCAGTGAAGTGAAGCTCTCTTGTGTTCCCCTGCCTCCACCTGGTGTGGACCAAAACAAAACCAAACCACTGAGGTGGTTTGTTGCAAATAAAACCTGTTAAGTGGGAATCATCTCTTAAAAAGGAAAAAGAAAAAAGAAAAAAAAAAGAACAAAAGGGGAAAGAAAAGGAACATATAAAATCTGAATAGAATTGTTTCATTTTCTAGCCTTCAGTTGGTCTTGTCGTGCTGGTGCTGCTTGTGGCCCGGTTTTTGCAGCAGTGTAGCTGCTTATCTGCCACTTGCTTAGAGAACACAGAGAAGCCCGGAGAACTCCTCCCCAGGCTAGTGCTCTTTTTAAAGACACTGGTAGGCTAATGAATACTCTTCATGATGAGTTGCAAATTTTGCTTTAATTGAATCTTTGAGGCCAAAACAGGGGGTGAGGGGCCCGTTAAAGAATTTTAATATTGCAATCAGATGACGTAGGCTCTTCTGTGTTTATTAAAAGCCCTACTCAGCTCAGAGCTCAGCTGTGTGAGAAAAGCCCAGAAAGCCAGGCAGTTTTCCTACTCTGCTGCTGTTTTAGGGCCAGGTCTTTCTCCCCAAACAGCATATTTTTAAGTAGCCATGCGAATTCTTGTTTGGCATCCAAACAGAGATATAAAGCCATGCATTGTAAACAGAATTACCCTGCATATAAACCGAGCAAAATACTGTAAGGTCTTTTCTTTATCGGGTTACCCAGGCATGTTTTTTTAAAAAGAAAAAAAGTCCACCCACGCAGAGAGACTGGGGAATGCCAAAGCTGCATGAATTTTAATTATGCTAGACATGCAACAAGGGGCTACCTTGTAAAGAATAAAGTTAATAAAACATGGATATGGGCTTAATTCTGCTTAATAAGCAGCCCTGGCAATGCACATTTTAGATGTAATTTACACAGCGTGAAAATTGGGTACAATTCTTAAGAGGTGTATGCATGCAGACTTTGAAACTCAACAGTGCCTTCCTATTGGAAGAGAATTGTTGCTATGCTGCTGTAAAATGGTGAATTAGGCCATTCATAATTATTGGCCAGAGATGGGCGTCTTCTTTTCCCCATTCAACTACAGCAATATGCATATACGTTTTGAAGTGGTATTAAATTTAAATCTCTTCCTTAACTTTCATGTATGCATTTTCAGTAGCTATGCAGATAAAACAGCAAAAACCTGCATATGCTTCTATCTGTAGTTAGCTCTGTGTGTACAGAATTAGTAAAGCAGAGATAATACCTAATGACTGAATCTACAGAACATAGTCCATGGCTTTTGAAGGCTCTATGAAAAATAAACAGGATATTCTGTTAGCAACCCTGCGGGAATTATTTCACTTCACTAAGGAAAGATGCCAATAACCTCCGTTTTGACCTAGATAGATCGCTCTGCTTAGGGAGGTAAGGGAATGCAATTCTAGATCCCTTCTCTGTTCAAGCCACCTAAGCCCTAAAATTCATCCATCCTTTCATTTTAAACCCCAGCACTGAGGACAGAAGAGTTTATTTATCAAGTGAACAAAACCTCAGAAATGACAGTGTTTTGAAATGTTTCTGTTGGCCTCCTTCCATAGCAAGTAGCTAATGCATAGGCTCTTGTATGCTTAGGATGGGGAGGGGATATTTAATCAACACTGTGAGTCTGATCCTTCAACAGCCATGGGGAGTCTGATCCTCTGTCTGCTCCTGGGTGCAGGATGGGGTCTTTCGCCATGGGAGAAAGAACTGGCACTTCTCTCCAATGTGATCAAAACACTGTCTTCCTTGTTCATTTTATGAATCAGTGCTATTTGCTCCTTCCTTCTTCATAGTACACACAGTGCTGCTTTCCAGACTGGGACTAGAATTGAGGAGAGAGCCCAGGGTAGAAGAGTCAGGGGAGAAAAAAAAATAATTATTACATTATATTTAGATAAATATGTAAAAATAATAATATATGCCTTGAGGAAAAATACCATTTTGGCCCAGTTTGGTCAAGCAATTAATATTCTGCTGGTGGCCAGGACAAATGCAGCCCCTGGTTTCTGCAGGGTTTAGTTAGTAGAGAACAGCATAGGCTACACTATTCTCAAAGAGGAGTATCTGATACAGATGAAAATGGGTGATGTTTTGAGCCCTGTTTACCCAAATGGAAGTTGAAGGAGAGAACTTCCAGTGTCAGAGACAAAAAACACATGGAGGTTTTTGTGTTTCATTTGGCAGCCCACCAAAGGGACCATTTCACCTGCAAGAATGACAGTGCAGGTGTATGATGAGTTGGCCTTTGATACTCCAGCTCAAGACTGCTCTGGGCTTTCCTTTACAAAAACATGGTCTCTTCAGAAAATTTTGTGAAGTTGGGGCATGATCCAGAGTCAGGCAGAGCAAATGCATATTCCAGTAGCATCACCAGGAATTCACGAAACTGTGTTTGTGCTCAAACCCAAACCTCATGGACTTCTTGGCCAGCTATAAATAAGGATAAACCTGGGTTTTAGCAAATGCAACCTTATTACTGGTTTCACAATCTCTGTTTTAATTTAATTCCATCACTGTAGACGCAGAGAGACCTGGGGAGAAGAGTTTCTTCTTGGAGTTGTAGCAAACTCTATTTTCAGATCCACAAATCACCAGGAAAAAAAATTAAATAATAATACTGTGACCAGCTTTATCACTGATTAGGATCATTTTTAAGTGCAGAGCTGCTGCTTCTAGTTTACAGCTACACAATAAAACAGATTAGTCACATGTCAAAATAACTGAAACATATCTACCATGGGTGGGGGAATAAAACAGCATTATTTAACCAGAGATGTAAAGACTACAGGCAAAAAAAAAAAAGTATCTTTCTATACAGATGAAAACCTCTTTCTTGGGAAGATACCAGATTTGCTCACATCCTTTGAAGATGAAGCTTTGGATAATTCACTGGCAGTTCAGGCGGTGATTCTCTGATTGCAAGCAGCTTTCTTTAGGCCATGCCCGTACCTTGTATTGCAATATTCTTTGATGTCAAGTGAAATAATCCGGCAAAGAAAATTAAAATATGAAGCATTTTAGTTACAGGAAAGGGAAGAAAAATCTTTATTGATTGCGACAGTGAAATCTGCTCAAAAAGTTTGGCAGCAGTTAAAAAGAGATCAACAGCCTAACAGTTATATCTCCCAAATGGTTTTGAATATCTTCCTTCCCCATTCTCTCCTGGAGAACCTGATTCCACCTCATTTTGGCATGCATAGGGATTAAGAGAGAAAATCATGAAGTAGTACCAGAGTTCAATTAATCTTTAAGGACATAGTGGATGGTTGTTTCAGTGGCCTTTTCCCCCCAGTGAATTGAAATAGTTTAGAGATTAAGTTCTTGCAATGAAGTAGTTACAAAGATTATTTTGCTGAAGTTGATAATTCCCACAGGGTGTCACCAACTGGTTTAAAGTGCCCTCTTCAGATGGGTACATGCTTCATCCCTACACCTTCAGGACTGGATTAATCAGGCAAGCCACTGATAGTTGCCAAAGTGTAGCAGGTCAAGTCTCAGACAAGATGCCCTCTCCCTCCACCCTGACTGTACTGTCCTCCAAGTATCTTGCACATACTTAGCTGTTACTCGAACCTGAAATCTGGTACCATTCTTATGGCAGTAACAGTAGTTACTTATCTGGATAACCAGAGATGTGTTTCTGCACCTTGAATTTTGTTAGGTGCAGTTTTGCTGGAGATATAAGAGAAACTGCCCAGCAGAGTAGCTCCTGGTAAACCGGTGGTCTGTCTTGGGACCGCTCTGATCAGAGGCAGCTTGGTAGTGCCCACCGCTGCAGTCGGCTTGCATGCTCCCCAGACCAGGTACTGACAACCCCATCCATCCCCGGCAGTGCAGCCCTTGGGTTTCCCGGGGCTGTTGCCCTGTCTCTGCTCGAATGAAGAAGGGACAGCCTTGAAGATGCTCGGCTGGGTGCTCGGGCACCTACAGCAGCGTTCGGAGAGATGGTGGTCCGGGTGGTTGCCCAAGTCTCAGATGGCTCACCGGGGAGGACACGGGCGGGGAAGCCCGGCTCCCCGAGGGGGCGGGGGGGCGGCACGGGGGCTTCCCGGGCGGAGGGGCAGAGCCGCCGCGGAGCTGCAATCGCCTCGCTCTGCCTGCGCGATTTTTCTCATCCAAACCTCAATCACGTAGGATTGCGTAGAGGAGGGTGAGCGGGAGCAGCTGCAATTCTCCCGGAGCCCAGCTCCCGGCCGGCACCGGCCTGGCTCGACCCGCCCCGCCCGGCTGCCGCGGGGCTGCGGGGCTCCCCGCCGCCTTGGCAGCAGCCCCGCACGGCGTGGGCGTCCGGGGGGGGCTTCCCCGGCCCCTCCCTCCTCTCTCCTCCCCCCGCCTCGCCTTGGCTCCCCCCTCCTGGCTCTCGGGCCGGGCTGGAGGATGCGGGCGGGCGGCGGGCGCGGCTCTGCTCCTCCTCGCCCCGCCGCCGTCGGGCGGCACCGTGGAGCATCCTGAGCCCCACACGGAGCAGCAGCATCAACGGCAGCCGCACCCCCGCCCTCCTCCTCCACCTCTCCGCCTCGCGTCGCTCCTCCCGCCGCCGTCCCCGCCGCGGCAGCCGGGCCCGGGGCCGGCAGCAGATGCGCTTCCCCAGGTGGGACTCGTCAGGGACGTGCCCGAGAAACCCCCCTCCCGTCAGGGCCCTAAGGAGACCGGCAGGCCGGGGCGCTGCGGTCGCAGGGTACATTTGGCCACCTCGTTACTAGATGATGGAGGAATTCACTGAAAGCACAGTGCCTCAAAAATGGTTGCGTTAATGGAAGGAATCACGGACCGGGGTGACATACATATGAAATACTGCTCAGAATTATTTTTTTTTTCCAGTATTGTAATTTCATATAATGCTGTCACAGTGGTAAAACAGTTTTTGTTGAACTCTGAATGAAATCAGGTGTGACCCAGCAAATTTTCCATGATTCCTTCTCTGATGAACGTGCATAAGGCAGAAGCTGTTTGATGGCTCGGTACAAGACACCCTGAAATATGTAAACCCTGGGCATTAGCATTTGCATGGTGTGACAAGAGTAACCCAACAGTTGCCCTTTCCCCCAGTGAACAGCTCATCAGAGCCATTCATTAAGTTTGCACCAGTGGGTAGTTAGCCCACCACACAAGACAAGAGGGAAGCTCCCCACACAAGAGAAGGTTGTGCTCAACACAGAAGATCTGGAACTGGTGCAATCTGCTTTGCTGGCTGCTGTGAACCTAGCATGAGTCTTTGGGACCTCCTCAAGGACAACGTTAAAGGGGGGAAGGAATGTCATAGGCATGGGACAAACTCAGCAAAATTTAGATGCCAGACTTTGGCTATTTATTTTACCCAGCACAACCATCAGGTGAATACCTCAGCAGTTTTTTGGAGCTGTGGTGGGAACTCTGCTGTCTTTGCCAGTGTTTACCTTACCAAATAATGCAGCATGTGAGGAACAGCAGGTGAAACTTACACAGGACAAAACACACAGTGCTGGGGACTCCAGTACTCACACAACACATTTTAGGGTTTCTCCTTTGAACTACTGCTCACCTCATACACAGCCTCCTGCCACCTGAACTCTGCTTTCCGTGCCACAGCATCAGCCATTAAGCTGGGGAGTCACAATGGCTCCAGTTGCTTCTCTGACAGTCATTGGATCATTTTGTTCCCAGTTGAAAACTTAAGATGGAAAAGAGAAAAACAAAATGAACTAGAGAGCTCAGATGCTCTATAGGGCAGCAGGGCCATACCTCTGGGGCTGAGGAGGGAACCAGGCATGGACTTGCTGTGTCCTGGGCAGTGACACTTACTGGGTCCTTTACTGTGAAAAGAAGGGTGCTAACACAGCTACAAGTCTTTTCCCTCAGCAAAAAGACTTCGGTCTAGCCAGAAGTTCATATGATCTCTCTGGCAGGTAGATTTTGTGTAGCTCATTAGGCATTTCCTGAAAAATTGGACCTGTTGGGTTAGGTCCTTTCGAGGTGCATCTCTCATCATACACCCTTCAGGGGAGCTGGGCTGCAGACAGATTTCCTTGGTCTTTCCTGTCTGAGCAATTGATAACCACATTGTGGTGCCTAAATACATTTTTGGGTCACCCATCAGCCTCAGATGATAGAAGTGTTGCCAAAGGTGGAGGCAGAACACACTGCAGAGGCATTTTAAATACTGCTTAGTGTTTTGAAAAGGTGCAATACCCTGATTTGAAAGGAACTGCAGGTAAACAATGTTTTTGTTGTTACAGTTTCTGCCATCACAACACTCTTAATCTCTAGTCATAAAATTAAAAGATAGTAATTTCCCTAACTAAGATAGTAATTTTCTAATTTATAACTCAAGGCAAAAATAGCAAGAATCTGAAGTGGAAGCTCAGAGGGAACAAGTTACAGAATATTGATCTATAGGATGTTGTTATTTATTGAATGGTGTTTGAAAGCCTGGATTGATTCAATAGCTTGTTAAAAGGACCTGATATTGCAGTTTTTTGTTACTTAGTTTAGTGCAACTTTCTAAAACCTATCATCTTAAAGATTTCTCATCACCTGTGTCCTCAGTGGTCAGTGAGACTGTTTTTCATGAAAACAGTTTGTCATTTTGGTGCTTTCGATTATGAGGTGGTGTGAAGAAGTCAAGGTATAAACACTAAGCATTAGATTCAGTTGTTAAATCAGCAATTGAGCAGTTTGAAAACTAATGTGCAGCCCCATATTGGACTCCTGGTGTCAGAAAAGTCACGCTCTAGAGTAATGACAGTTGCCAGCAGGCAGCTCAGCAATACAATTCTGACTACAAAATATGACACTAATACAGTTTAAACATGGTGCAAAATGATACAGGGTGAGAAAACTGATTTATTTCTGCTATCAAAACCAAATTTTAATATTTGCTCAGGATAATATATTTGTTTTGAAAAGTTCAGATTATCGCATTTATTTTATAAAGCCTTTTGAACAAATATACTAATTTTTCTTCCAAGTATAAGCTGCTACAGTTCACTGCCTGTTGATGCTGCAGCTCTGCTTACAGGTGCCAGCAGGCATGTCTACCTGTCTGCTTGGAGTTAGGGCTGAGGCTGGGGAAAGCAGCTACCTCCCGTTTTCTCAGGTCTGTGGTCCCAGTAGCCACCCATAGACCTGCTGGAATCAGGTCAGACCTGCTGGAATCGGGCAGAACTGTGTCATCACATGGGCCAGTTTCTGCAAAGTCTGTAGTGATTTTCTTCAAACTCCTTAAGTGAAGATTGAGATTCTAAGATGGCATTTGAGTCTCAGTTATCATTTGGAAGTATTAGAAATGCAGCTTCAGAACACAGAAGCAGAACAAGGAGCACCATGTGGTGTACTTGTAGCTAGAAGAACTGTGGGTTAGTTGTGTACAGTGCAATATATGCTGGAGCAATGCAGTAGAGAGGCCACATTTCCAAACTAGAAGCCCTGTGGTGAGGTACCAAATTGAGAGCTACACACAGCCAAAACCTCAGCCACCTTGTCTGCAAGGAAATAGGGTTTGTAGCTACAGCACAAAGAGGCATGTACCCCTGGGTCACAGTCTGGGGAGTGTTTGAGATTTTATGACTATGTTCAGTAAGGCTTTTTTTTGTTAATGGGGAGGTCCTTCCCTCATCCTTCCCTCATTCCCAGCTCTGCTAAGCCAGTAGCCCTGCTGCCCCTTTCATTGTCTTCCCCTGTCAGTTTGTGCTAATCTGAGCCTCAAGGGTGCTTGTTAGTTTGGGGTTTTTGGCTTTGCTTTTAACTGGTAACTGGTTTAGAATGTGACACCAACAACAGTCACATCAGT
The DNA here is from genome assembly GCA_024611195.1 of Ceyx melanurus. Lineage (NCBI taxonomy): Eukaryota > Metazoa > Chordata > Aves > Coraciiformes > Alcedinidae > Ceyx > Ceyx melanurus. The sequence continues at coordinate 16,728 of JANHGL010019399.1, read as the reverse complement.
AGAAATGGGTGGATAAGGATGGAGTATAAGGAAGGGGGTCTATCTTGCATGCCTATGTTGACAAGAGAAATTCCAATGTCATACCACACCTTTAATCTCTCAGTAGTCCAGTTCATGGAGTCAGGATAATACTTGCCTAATTTATTATAAACACAGAGTAAACTAAGCATATGTGAATACTGCACAGGTCATTGTGGGGATGACAAGAGCAGTGGTCTGATTGAGTGCCTGATGGTCTCACCACTGTACTGCACTGGTTCCCTCCCAGCATGTCAACATAGACACATCAAACCAGATGGAGTTAAATTAGCGTAAACCCTTCTTGGGAAGCAGTGGCAGCTTCAGAGCAATGCATGCTCACCCCTTCACTATTGCCTATGTACTAGAATGATAAATAAGACTTACAAACATCCCTTTGTGACAGCTTTTAAATATATATAATGACATTTTTGTTTTCTAAACCTTCATGAAGTGTGAAAGTTGCATTTTTGCAGTACACCATGAATCCCTTACCTGACTAATGCTCTTTAACTGATTGAAGTAGTTAGGGAGCATGAGTAGAGGGATAAGTGAAAGACAAAATGAGATTATTTTCCTTATTAAATAAATACAGCAAATTAAAACCAGAGCAGCCCATCACAAACAAACCCAACAGTCTAGTGAGTTTGATTTTTAAGGTAAAACAGCAAAGCTAGTTCAGCACAAAGTTGAAAACAGCGAAGTCCTTTCTAAATCATAAGATTCTTTGTGGTTCATCTCATGATTCTTCCTAAGGGACTGGGCCCTCATTCTACCTTTGAAAAGAAACTTTCAGAAAAGCAAATGAATAGAGATGAGGCACAGTTAATATGGGAAGTCCAAGATATAGTTTTAGAGCTGGATGTCACATGTATCCCTGTATTCTTAACATATCTATCTTTTTTCCCCACCCCAGACAGTGAAAAAAATGCCTAAAAAGAAGACTGGTGCTCGTAAGAAAGCTGAGAACCGTCGTGAACGTGAAAAGCAGATAAGGGCTTCAAGAGCCAACATAGATTTAGCCAAACATCCTTGTAATGCTTCAATGGTAAAATAATCTACACTGTTTTATATCTCAATACTGGGTTTTAAATTGTGTAAAACCAGTGATAACACATTGGCTGTATTTAGTGCCACTGGAATGTCATTCTTCTACTGTCCTTCCTTTACATTTAAGTTTATGTTTCCATAGTACTTGAATAGAAAGTTCAGTTTCTAATCAGAACTTAATTCAGAGTCCCTGTGGGATCTGTATGTTTTATATATTTTACCTAGAATAAAAATAATGACCCATATTTTATTTCTTTTCTTTAGGAATGTGATAAGTGCCAAAGGTAAGTATTTTTTCCCCTTCTAAAACGAATAGTTTAATTGGTTTCAAACATTTTACAGTTGGTTATTTTAATGCTTGATTGCCTTTTTTCCCCCCCTTCCATGCCTAGACGACAGAAGAATAGAGCTTTTTGCTACTTCTGTAACTCTGTTCAAAAATTACCCATTTGTGCACAATGTGGTAAGTAGAAACAGTGAACAAAATCAGCTATTCTCGGGCCAATTTGTGGTGTTAAACTCTCAGCAGTTAGCGTACCTTTGTCTTAAACTACCTTTGTGAGCTGGGAAGGGGTTCTTTTCAATCTGCTGTGAATATCCTCTTTGAGACCTGCTTGATCATCCACCAATGCCTGTGCCTCTGCCCCCCAGACATGTGCTTGTCTTCTTGATCTTTAGACGACTTTGTCTCACTGCCTTTTAGGATTGAGCACTTCTGAAAGACAATTTTTTGTAGATTGACTGACTGGAGTATTGTTTCATAACAGCAGCAAAGTTAAAAACCACCAAGATGCTAATAAGTACAGCTTTTTAGAGATTATATAAATAAAACTGATCAGAAATTAAAGCAACAGTATGTTGATCACCTGGCACGGTTCTGTAATGTAATGTGCTGTTCATCTTCCTATATGTGCTAGAGGGTCAATGCTTTGAAATCAGAAGAGGGCTCATAGTGACAGAACTCAGTTCTGAATCAGGCTATAATGCCCCTTGGTTTTTTTTGCTGTGGTTTGTTGTTTTTGGTGGGTTTGGTTTTGGTTGGGTTTTGTTTTTAATTTTTTTTAACTAGCTGCTTGCTTACAGGGAATGTTGATAAACATTTCATACCTCCAGGTGAATTTTGTTGCTTTACTGTTTCAACACAGCCTTGCAGATTTTCAGTTTGTTATTGAGCAATTTGACTGTTTTGGAGTTTGACTCAGATCTGCTGACATCTGCAGCTCCCAGTACCCACTTTGGGACCCATAGACACCAAGCATTTGAGGAAGCCAGGCTGTTAGTACATCATGGCAGTGTCACCCTTCAGAAATCATCTTCTGTCATCAGTGAAGTACTAAACACTTGCTGTCTGTCTTACTGTGTAACATACATCTGAATTTTTTTCCTGAGTGTTGAATTTATATGTTTCAGCAGAAAAAGACCTTCCTAATAACAACCATAAAACTAATATTGAGTCCCAGTGTTTTCCAAGACAAAGACCACTAGAGCTATTTGGTGCTTAATCAAGACTTGGGAACAGCCCCATAAAGCAACAGCACCTTTCTTAGAGAAGTCCCTGGGCGATGGGAGTAACAGCTCTGCTGCAGTGCTCCAGTAACAACCCCCACCTCCTCACATTGCCCAGCTCAGCCCACCACTTGTCCTCTCTCACCCTCTGTTTGGTATGTGAGGTGTGATTTAATAACAAACTCTGCTGGTGCTGCTTACTGAGGTTTAATTCTATTCTCAGAGTAAAATTTGTTTCTATGAGCTTTTGAATGGGTTCGCAGGAAGCACCCTTTTGTTGATTTCAAAGCAGGCAACAAATAACAGAGCCACCAAAGGTGTCTCTTGCAGGGCATCACTTAAATCACTTAAATCTTAACTCCATTGCAGTAGCCTGGGCTAGCTACAATTTTTTTTTTTTTTGCTTGTACAACTGCATACAGAGCAGGGAACCTTCTGGTAGAGCCATTTGTCAGAGCAAGGAGTAGAGGAAAAATTGTCACCCTAACATCTTGCATGTGTCAGAAGAATTTTTAAGGGCAGACTGTGTTTTTCTTCCCATTCATCCTCTGCATTTAAAGAAAATCATTTTGTCTAGGAAGTAATCTTTTCTATTTAAAAAAAAAAAAGAAAAAAGAAAAAAACCACACCACCACCAGAAAACCCCCAATTATTCAATTATTCAAGTACTTCTAAGTAATTAAATCATCAGATGCATCTGTTTTGTTTTTCTAGAGATCCTCAGCCTTGCACACAGAACATGCAGCTGTTATGGTGGGACAGAACAAGCACCAGTTTTAAAGGCAATTGTTGAAGATCTCATTACTTTCACCTTAATTTTATTCTTCAGTTTATTTTTGACATTTTAAATTCTTGACAGTGTTTTAAAAATACAGAGGGACAACACAGTGCCTTATCTCAGTACTGGGACAAGAAAACAGACAATCATTACTTTGATCTAAGGGAGATGTGTGGGTGGGTCACAGACATTTGTTTGCGTTCTTTTTACCTGTATTTACAATTAAGTGCAGGCATTTGGTTGAAGTACTGCTCCTATATGAACATTAATTCTATTTTTTATTTTATTAATATTTTTATATCATTTTCCTTTGGTTGCTTGGGTTTTTTTTTTGTTTTTAAACAGGAAAAACCAAATGTATGATGAAGTCTTCAGACTGTGTTATAAAACACGCTGGTGTGTACAGTACTGGACTAGCAATGGTGGTATGTATACACAGTTACAGCCTTTTTTGCACTAGGAGGTTATCCTGTGCAAATCTTTCTGAAAGAAAAGATAATGCCCATTAATGGAACAATAGTATGTACCATGCCTAGGCTTTTTTTTCTCATCTGACTGTCACAAACTGATTTTTCCCTTATTCTGGAAATGCAAATTTTGCACAAACTGGGTGCTGACAGATCTGTGTTGGTGGCAGGCCCTGAGCACGTGCATTGCAGCACCAGAGCTTACATGTCCCACAGCCAATTCCCAGTCTCCATTAAAATCTAGGACAATTCCATAGAAACCAGTGGACATTTGTTGCTGTCTCATCAGTATCTCACAGACCAGCCTTTTCCACAGTTTTGCAATTTAGATTCTCTGTGGTTTTCTTCACTTTGTATGCATGCAGTGCACACAATATTTGTTACCTGGGGGCTGAGGAGGCTTCTTAGATGCTACAGTTAAAGGATAGTTGATGTATAGATCTTGTGGTTTAATCAAAATGAAAGTGTCAAACTTATTTCTAAGGAGTTACTTGATCTTTGCTCCTTACAGAGCTAATACAGGGTGGCTTAAGATCCCAGTGAATGATTTCAGCTGGATCTATATAGTGCCATTTTTTAGGTCTTTTCTGAAATACCATTTTTGCCAGAACACTGTTATCATTTATAGATCTCAGGTTTCAGCTGGAAGACACAATTTTTCATGCAGAAGAGTTTGATATGAATTTAAACAGAAAAGAGGAAAACTAAGTTATTTTGCATTATATTTAATCCGGCAGAAATGAGTATCAGACAAACAAGCCGAGCTGTGTAGCAGCTCAATAGGAATGCAGAGGCAGTTGACACTCTTCCTCAAGTGGAAGCTGCCCACTGCCAGCAGGGGTGCTTGGATGAGGGGTTGCAGAGGCAGAGCCTGTGCAGGTTGTGCAGCAGGGCCCGTGTGTCCTTGCAGGGTGCCATCTGCGACTTCTGCGAGGCCTGGGTGTGCCACGGCCGGAAGTGCCTGGGCGTGCACGCCTGCAGCTGCCCGCTGGCCGACGCCGAGTGCATCGAGTGCGAGAGGACCGTCTGGGATCATGGTGCGTTGCCTGCACTGGAACACAAGGAAATCTAAACCGTGCTTTTCTCCTCACCTTACTGCGCTGGTATTCTTAGCACGGAGGTTTTAGTCTTCAGTGATGAGTCCTTGCAGTACGTTAGCTCAAAACAAGGCTTTCTCCGTGGTTCAAAATAGACCTTATGCAGCAGGGAATGTAAAGGACCTGCTCAGAAACATACAGCACTCCACGCAGGGGTGGTTATGTGAGCAACAGTGTTAACTGTCCTATCAGTTAATGAAGCTCCACATCAGATTAACACAATTTGATGCCATTCCCACTCCTTTCGCCTGTGCTAGTACAGGTATTTGTATTCCCCGTTGGTTAGCAAAACATCCTGATCTCCATCTCTGGACTCCTTGAAAGTGTTGATTATGAGCATGCATGAGGGGTGAGAGACTTGACAAGAGGTAAGCAATCCAAGAAAAATACTTAATGCCATCATCAAATTAAAAAGAGAAGGACTAGAAGAATAATTGCTTTATATTTATGCTGCCTTGTAGGATACATGGTATTTTTCAGTGTAATAATGGATGGCAGTGCCTAATGCAGGACTTTGCTGAAGCATTTGTAACAGAAGGCAGAATAGTCTTCAGTCAAAACGACTGCCTAAATTGTTTGCAGAGCAGAACTCAATGCCTATGTATGTTGCTAATTATTTTGCTTTGATCAATCTTTTAGGAGGTAGAATATTTGCCTGTTCTTTTTGTCACAATTTCCTCTGTGAAGATGATCAGTTTGAGCATCAAGCCAGCTGCCAAGTTCTGGAAGCGGAGACATTTAAATGTGAGTTAGTCCCTTTCACCATAGCTAAGCAGACTTTCCAATTGCTTACCCTGTGCTTCACAATACTTTCCATCAGCTTTTCCAAAGAGCTTTTACCACCACTGGAGTAAAGAGCCTGTTTCCTATGTGCTTGCTCTTGATACCTGGTTATCTGGATTAGAGCTCTTATCTCTGACCTTCTTCCACACCAGTTGTTTCCCTGCCTGGCTTTTACAGGCTTCCCATGGGAAGTTGCCTTGTCAGGAGCCAGCAGTCTCTAAAGTTTCAGTGTGCAGCAGAACTGCTGATGCTGGCACTGCAGGCAAGAGGGACCACTCCTTCCACTCTCCTGACCATATGCTGAGCTCTTTCAAAATACCTGTTTCTCATGGGAAACAGCTGCCCTAAATAATACCACCTGTGTTAGTCTGGCTGAGCTTTCCAGGTGTCTGTGCATGGCCTGTATTTTGGTGAAGGGTTAGGATATGGTGATTTTGCAGAAGCAGCAGGTCCTCAGGAAGGCCGTGACTCGGGAAGCTGTCACCATCTGCTTCAGTGGGACAGGCTGAGCATGGAAGTAAAAAAGTAATGTTCATGCAGAGGCTGAACTCTGTGTTGGCTTCTTTACTGATGGTGGACTTTGGGTATTTGTATCAGTAGATGTAGCAAGTGTTGATACATGTCCACTTTACCTGAGTAGTGACCAGGGAGATGAAGACTGTTACTGTGATTGTAGGGCCAAAACTGAAACTGGTACTTCTAACAGAACACAGTGGCCATGCCTGACTTTACTAGTCCACTATTAACCTCTGACTGAAACAGGACAGCTTCAAGGAAAGTGAGAAACCAAAGCAAGACTATACATGTTTGAAATCTTTTGTGAAAGTAGGATTTTCAAGGTCCTTTCCCACCCAAACCTTTCTTTTCTACCCACCATTAGTCGTTTGGCTTATCCCAGGAGATGTTTGTTGCCCCTTCCAAAACTTGTACTCGTGTTTAGACTATTATAACACTTCTAGTCCTTATTAGAAAAATTAAAGATAGTCAGTGTTATATATAAGACTTTTCCTCAGAACTGACTAGACACTTGTCCCAAGAGATTTCTCCAAATTCAGAATGTTTGTTGATTGCAGCATTAGAGTCTCTCTTTAGAAATCTCTTCTTTTAATCTTCAGCCTTTTTTTTCCAGCCAGCCATTTTCCAATCCTTGATTAGCTCCTCTTGATATATTCTGCCAGAATATCTTCCTGCATAGCTCTACTGAAACAGCAGCAGCTGGTCCACAATGTTTTGGTTTTTGGGTTGGTTTTTTTTTTCAGAGATTGTTGGAAGGTTTTAATTCACAGATGTGATGCCACACCCTGAATAGAGAAAATGCTTTTTGAGGTTTTTCACTGTGTTCAGTCTTTGTATGCAGACTGGGGGTTTTTTGGCAGTGTGATAACAAGATTATAAAACCTGCTCTTTTACACTATACATGAACTTTAAATGTGGCCGTGCAGTTGTTATCTAAATCCCATTCTAGCTGTGAAAAAGGTACTGTTACTTTCCACCACTATGCAAGGGAAGTTTTTAAAAGTGCCAATACCTCAGCAACTTTGGAGTCTATACATTAGCATTGCCAGTTTCATCCTTAAACATGTGACCAAGTGCTAAATCCAGTGTCTGTCCTGCTCATGTGGACAACTCATTATATATTTATGACTTCAGATTCGAAAACTTTGTTGCTCCAGGGGTAAGGCAGGGTGGAAGGGAACAAGTCCCTTGCACAGACACTGATAGAATACACACTACTGCTTCCTGAGGAGTAGCTGTTCAGCCAGCCTCACGTTGCTGTCAATTCCCGTGTGGTTTTCCCTTTACTCCCTCTAGTGGAGTAACGAAACCACTTTGAAACAGACAAGTTAGATTTCAAGCACTGGTTCTGGTCTTTACAGCTCATGTGCCAGGCACAATTCTTTAACACATTTAGATAGATTTTTCATAGGAAGTTTTGTGCAATAAAGTACATTTCCAGAGGACATCAGAGGAAGTACAGGACAAAAGAATTGTTCTGTGTTTGGAAGCCTGCAAGCTTTGAGTGTTCTCACATCCCAATTAAACATGAAGGTCTGAAAGGCTGCCGTGGCACTGTGACTGTAAAATGCTAGTGCTCCTTTTGGCACTGGGAGAAAAGGAAAAGGAAGATGATCACTTAATACCAAATTGGTTTTGAAACTTATTTTAAAATATCAGAAACTCAGGGAATAAAACCTTTTCCCTCCTTGAAGTTTTACTTCTTACGTTAAGCTACGTTATTGCAATGGGGCTTAGACTTACCATATAGCACCTTTTACTGGATTTTGTCAAGAGGACTGATTTGTGTTACAAGGTTTTAACAACATCAGAGATCTGCAGTTTCCAAGTACTGAACTTTACATATTGCTTTTCTCCCCACAGGCGTGTCGTGTAACAGGCTCGGGCAGCACTCCTGCCTGCGTTGTAAGGTAAAGACAGTTGCAAGTAGCTATAATGTCAGACTTGTTCTCCTTAGCCTCCAAGGCTGGTACCAAACCGTGTCATCTCTTCCTCTACAGTGTTAAAAAAATATTCATACTTCTGTATTATTTTCTAAACCCTGAAGGCCGACTTAGGAGAGACAAAGGGCTTTCATCTGTGCTTGCCTGTTAACTACAAGACAGTGTTGTTCATCTGTATGCCAGGTGATGTGATATTCACTTCTTCCAGCCCTCTGTGTTTAATTTGGGGCTGTATAAGGTTTGGGCCCTTAAAAGCAAAAACCAACCAAAGCACGAAAAACTACAACACCTAAACAAATCCTTGGTCTTGAACAGACTCCAAGTCTTCAAAATAGGTTTTGATCCAGTGTAGAACTAAGACAATTTTAAAAGTTTGTTTTTTTTTAAACAGTCAAGTGATGATCTGACCAGAAAACTGCAACCTGGATCCAGCAGAAATCATCTCCATAGCTAATCCATTTTTACACATGCACAGGGTAATTTGTTGATATCAGGCTTTTGGTTTTACACACTCAGGGTTTGGTATAAAAAGTTCCACTTGCTTCATTGTCAGCATCACCCAGATCTCCAGGTGCTGGTTCATTGCCTGCTCTTACTCTTCTTATCCCCATGTGTTTCCATGGCATTGATTTAATGTCCAAGATTGTCCCTTTCTCCAGACATCTTCACTGGCACCCTGATGCTCAACAAGTGAAACTGCAGTCTCTAATTCTTGCTTTAAGGTCACTGCACAGTTACGTTCTGTTAGACAACTCTGATTGTATTTACTGAAGCTGGTCAATGTAAAACAGTTTTCCAGGCTCCTTGTGGGCAGCACTGTAATCAGTCCTTGAGTATGTTACTTTCTTTACCTGTTTATCAGCACTTTTTATCCAGCCTCTTCCCCAGCAAGCCATGAAACTGTGCTCAGCACAGGAGTCGTTGCTCTGTGCACAGATTCCAGTTCCACTGTAGACAGAGCTCATTAAATTTTAATCCCAGCCAGAAAACCCTGCTGCTTTTAGTCAGTTTTTTGCTTTCTTCTAGCTGAAGAGTAGACTTCTATGACTGAAGCATTTAGCCTTTTTATTGTCCTGTCACCCCTCAGGCTTGTTTTTGTGACGATCATGTACGAAGTAAAGTTTTCAAGCAGGAAAAAGGAAAAGAGCCTCCCTGCCCTAAATGTGGCCATGAAACTCAGCAGACAAAGGATCTGAGCATGTCAAGTAAGCCATCTTCTCTAACTACCAAGCAATACAAGTACCACTAGGGACTATTTTTTCTGCATAGGAACACCAAGTAAAGTCCAGTTCTCTTCAGTTGTTTTGCAAAAGCTTTGTTGCATTTGCTCTGGGAGAAACTTGGTATTCTAGTTGTAGAATTGAGCAGTCGCTTGTTCTTAATGATTGATTCCAGTACCGTGAAAGATTTTATTCAGTTGGAGATTGTAGGAAAAACTGCAAAATATTACTGCCTTTATTTCATCTACAAGAATCTTGCTAATGAATTTTGAAGTGCAATTTGATGACAAGCATACAATCCACCTCAGACACTTGAATAAATCACAACGTGCATTGTGTCTTCAAAGCACATCCAATTACAGGTTTTCTTGGCTAGAGCACCAAAGGTTTGTCCTGAAACCCAAGTCATACTCTGGGGCAGTTGGTGTTTGTAGAAGTTTTTGTCAGAGGAAGGATGAAATCTGGAAGTGTCCCACTCAGATACAAACATTGTGTGGTCTTGGCCAAGGAGTGAAAAGGGACAGAAGTGTCAGGTACTCAGCTCAGATTGCTGTTGAGGAGGGAACATGATGATTTTTCTCTGCCTGCAGCACGCTCATTGAAGTTCGGCCGACAGACCGGAGGTGAAGATGCAGATGGAGCTTCTGGTTACGATGCCTACTGGAAGAACCTCTCCTCCAGCAAGGCTGAAGATGCAGGTGACCGTGAGGATGAATATGATGAATATGAAGGTGAAGAGGATGATGAAGATGACAACGATGATGGAGGGAAGGATTCTGATACTGAAACCACGGATGTGTTCAGTAATTTGAATTTAGGAAGGACCTATGCTAGTGGGTATGCACATTATGAGGAACCAGGAGATTAGGCTTAGTCTGCTGGAAAGGGAAGAACACTGGCAAGGAGCTAAGCAGCTTTACCTGAGCTGTGTACAAGCCAGTAGGGTGGCTCCATCAGGTACTTAAATATCAAAGTTAGAGTAAAGAGCGTGGGAATCCTGCAGTAACTCCCAAGTAAGTCTTTTTCTTTTTTTTTTTTTTTTTTTTTTTTTAATAAACCAATGTTGGGTTTGGGACTAGGGGAGATATCAGGAATGATCTTATTCCCCTGAGCAATGGAAGTAGTTTTGTCCTTGAGTTATAGTGGTTCAATGCTATTTTCTCCTATCAATATAGGAACAAGAGAGAGCTGTACAACTTGTTTCCATTTGGTCATCAGAAATTAAGTTATTTTTTACAATAATTTTGTTAACTGATATAATAAAATGAATTTAGTGGTGGGTTGGTGATTGCATTTTTTTTGTCTGTGCAATAAAAGCCAACTGTATTCTGTAATGAATTGTCATAAATATTGATCTCACTTGAACAGGTGGAAAGCAGTTTGTATACAAAGTATAAATTGACACTAAAATAACTTCCTTGTTTATGTAGGTAGGGCAGATCAATGAAGTTGTCTGTGTACTTGGACATTACCTTTCCAGCATTTTTAGTATTGGATATTAATCAGTGGGGCTATATACAGTCATTATAAGTGCACCCCAGGTAATAATAATAAAAAAAAAATTACTGTAATAAAAAATGTTGGCGTATCCTCAATGCCACAAATCTACAAGACAATTGCTCATTAGATACAAAACCAGTTTCTTCTATGCCTAGCTTTCAACTCTCTTCCTTGCACATGATATAAATACTTTAAAGTTTGCTAGGAAATAACCCCTGTATATGAATTTATAAGGTGGGAAAGCACATGTTCAACATACTGGGTTCAAATACTGTTCTGCTCCACATACTGGTACAAAGCCATTGACCAGCATATCTGAACAGAGGAGGTGACACTTGCAGAAGTGTTTGCAGTGATTCAGATTGTGAAATCAACACCTTAATTACCAACCAACACATCTAAGTGACAGTATTGGATTTCCTCCCATAGGGGAATGTTGAGAGAACAGCAACTTTAGTAGCAGAGAGGTCAAGACATAAGGACAGCCACCTAAAGTGTTAGTTCAGCTTTATAAATGCCATGCTGAAGTGCAGAAGAGCAATTTCTTGTTATCTGTCCAAGTCTGAACTGATTATAGAATTACCTACTTTTGTGGTGCTTTATCTCTTGTGTCCTAACAGCCAAAGGCCACACGTTGGCAGATCATACCCTATCTAGAAGATGTTTTAATAATGGTAAGATGGCCAAGGGAGAATTTCCTAACAAAACGGGATTGAGGAACTTGGCCTTAATTCTTCCCTCCTAATACCTCACACCAAATGCAGAATAGAAACAAACTGGAACGTGACCACAAGAAACTGACAAAGGGCACAACTTGTTTTTAGCAGCTGAAGGAAGAATCCGTACTGGAGAGGAGGACATGACCTGCTCAGTGCGTGTCAAGTGCTTCAGAACTGGAGAGGAAACCAGTTAATGCACTGTCTGAAAGGCAAATGCCCTTTAAAAGCTGAAACTCTAGGGCCATCCAGTTTCCTGTGCTAGCAAAGACATTAAATTATGTTCCTGATATGTCCTGATTAATCTTTTGCCTAACCAAACTTCAAGTGAGGGAATTAGTGTGCCTGACAGGTCAGCAGTAGTTCCTTACTTGTAAAACAGAATTTCTGCTCAACCTCATGTAGTCAAAACACTTTCACAGTTGAGTCCATCTGTGACTGGTCATTTCTAGCAGCAGTGCCAGGTTTTTATCTTTGCTGGTATTTCAAAATACATACATCATTACAAAGTCTTATATAGGGTTGAGGAAGGTATGTGTGCTTCTGTAGATAATAAAAAAATACAGCTACTTATGTGTCATATCATAATAGTATTAACCACACAAGATGCCCCTTTAAGGTTCTTGGCTCTGGAATTAGTCCCATCCCATCCCTGCCTCCCCCGAAATCTGCTGCTGTCACTGTCTGTGCCAAGGCTGCTGACATAACAGAATTAATCATCATAATCAGAGTACTGAATTACTCATTTTCTCATTGAAATGTCCTCACACTGAACCTTGCAATATCAGCCCTCCTGAGCTAAGGCTTAAGGCTTGTTCCTATGGTAGTACCATAAGAGAAGGTCACCGCTCTGCCTACAACAGATGCTCGGGATCCCTGCTGATATTTAGCAAGGTCACCCCTCAATGGAGAGAGGATTTATTTACTTTTTCTTTGACTCCTGTTTGTACCACTGGCAATGCCTGTGCTGGAAAGAGGGACCAGGTATAAGACCTGCAGGAGCTGGCTGAGGGATCAGAACAAGCAAATTTAAGCTGCTTTAAACTAATCTGGTGGATTCCAGCTAGAACAGACAAACATGACCAAGTTTTCTACTAACAGAGTGGGTCACTGACACAAGCAGGAGGGGGTGCTATGGGTTGCATTCTCATAAAGTTCTCTTGTTTCATAAAGTGAAAAGCAAGTGGCCTATTGGGGATTGGTCCTCAGAGTTTGCTTTTATTGAAAGTGCATCATTTTGGCTGTCAAGATAAATTGCAACAACAGGATGAAACAGGATGAACACATCCCAGCTTTACTGGAAGCCAGTCTGGGACAAACTTCCAGTCTTGTTGACTCCTTTTTTCTTCATTACTGTTGGTCTACTCGGAAGAGTCTGGGAAGAATGTTAACAGGGCAGCATGCCATCTCTACATCTAAAATGTAAATTAGTGACTTACTCTTCAGAATTCAGCAGCTTATATAGCTGCTGCAAAATCTAAAGGTGAGGTACTGTGTGTTTGACAACTCAGAGGATCTCAAACTACATCAGACACTGCCACATTCCACCAAGTCCTTTCATGTGACTGCTGATGATTTTTCTAGTTACTGAAGTCCAGGACTTAGTGCCTGGGCACATAAAAAGCGCCTTGCATAACTCCATGCTTAAGACTGCAGTACTTCAGAGTGGACTTTCCAGGGGACAGGAATCTCTTGAGATTGTATATGACATTGGCTTTTCCTTTGAAAACCCTGTCCCTGATTAAAGGAGATTCTGAGCTGAGAGGATTGTTTTAACAGGTAATTAGGAAACTTGAGAGTTCCTTACAAGACTTCAGAAAACAAAGATCTAGACAGAATCCTACATTTTAGGTTTGGTTTGATTTTCTTCCACCTCTGTTGTCACCATTTAAACAAAGCTTAAGTGGAACTTGAACCAGAATCAGTGTGATATTTATTGTGTCTGTAAACCCTAGAAAACAGGAGCTCTAGCCTCCACTCTAAGATATTTTCTGGCCTTAGTTTATGATGACAGCACCAGCTCTTTATGAATTCATTGGGCTCTTATGTGGATTTAATGCATTTCCATTATACTCAGGTGTGATTTAACACCTGTGACTGGTAGTCTTTGGGTTGATCCTGTTGCATCGTTGCTTACTTTGTTTCCAGCAAATTAACATGAATATCATTGTAATGTACTGAACAGTTTGAACTGCCAGCTGATCAGTAGCACATGTAGTGCAGAGAACTAGAGGACAAGCTTCAGAAGTGGTTGGAGTCCTGTTTGTTCAGGCAGGAGTCATATTAGTGTGCCTTACAAGACATTACATGCATCTATCCAGGTCCTGATCCTATTTCTAGAGGAGCCAATGGCAGAGCTCTCGTTTATCCAAGTGGGAGCAATTTAATAATCTTTAGTATCTACAGTTAATCTTAAAATGTCAAGAGGTGTTATGGAACAAAACATGAGGATAAGCTGAAGTGAGAAAGAGGGAGCCAAGCTTAACGTAAGGTTAATGTGCTGCCATTAGCATAAAAATATTTGTTCTGAATTTCAACAGTTCTACTGGAAAGTGCTTTCGAGACTGAAAGAGGAAGCTATTTAAAGCAGGAAGAGATAAGATTCTACAAAAACACATTTAACAAGACATAGAAATTTAATTACTCATCTCCTGAAAGTCTACACGTAGTTCATAAATATTTGCTAAAAGCTCAAGGCAATTAGGCCACAGACAAACGTTATCATTCCTGCTTTGTAGATACATAAATAGAAAACACAGTAATTGACAAAATCACAGCCTGAGCCATCCAGTTGGCAACAGCCCTGTGCAGCTTGGACTCTCCAGCTCCTACCCGTGAAACTCTAGAGTAAACATGTTTTACAACTAATGACACTTCTTTATTAAGATTATGTGTACAGTAATTAGCTACCACACATCTGAAATTTGAAGCAGGGTCTAGTTTTTTAGCTTCCATAACCAGGATAGAAAAAAAAAATCAAGAAAGTCCTGCAGACATAAGGATAATTCAATTTAAAAAAACCACAACAAACCACTGTTTTCCCCTTGCTAAACAAACAATAGGCTCACAAGCCTGTACTTTGCCTTCTGCAGCTAATTTCCTTGATTAGATACTTATGCCATATGGAGAGAAAAAAAAATAACATTTTAATCCTTCACCCAATAAAGCTACTACTACTAAGCATGTAGCTTTGCTGTCAGTTTACAGCCATCCCATTTGGAAACATTGCACAATGTTTTTTGAAAAGACAACAGCAAAGCATGAGGAAGCCTTTGAAGGCTACTACTCCTGCTGTTCTTTAACACTGAGTATCCAGAATGTTTGCTGGGTTGTTTTAACCCCACTTCTGAAGCCCACGATTCTTCCACAGCATTCCCCGAACTTAACCCTAATTGGAAATTCACATTTGTTTCTTTCTGAAATGAGTACCACGTGTCTACAGGGCCTGGGCAATATTTTGACTTTGTTACATGACATCTGCTGTAGATTTTCACATTACAAAACCACTCAGTAAGTCTTAATTTTTTATTACGGTGTTAGAATTCCAAAACCTCACTGTTTCTTTAGCAGGTAATACAATTGTTTTCCTGCTATAGCTGCCTGTTGCTCTTCCTAGTATTTTATTTTTGGCATAGAGAAAGAGGCTGATTCTTTTGAAAGTGATTCACTGCCAGCCAAGCACATAAACCCTTAGGCTGCTTCCAATATAATTTAAATTCAGAACCTTATTTTGATGGCAGAGACAAGGATGAGCCCCTTGGAGATTTTCTCACCCACAGGAGAGATGTGCAAGGACCTCACGCTTGTTGTCGGTATCAATTCCAAGTGGTGTGCTCCCCTGCCAGTTCAAGGTGGTAACAACTGAAGTGTGACCTTTCCCTAGATTGCTTTGGAAGCTTGCAGAAACCCAAATGCTGCAGCCTCTATGTCTCTTGAAATCCATTCTGGATGGAAAAAAAACAAAGCTGAATCCCACAAAGAGGATATTTTCACTCTATTTCTTCCTCAGGCATATCAGAACCTGTCCCCAAACACACACAGTAGTCAGTTACTGGTTTGTTTTAGTTTTTTTTCCCCTTAATAAAAATACATAAACCTATTGAGCGTAGATTTAAGTGAGAAAAAGAAACAGCAACAGAAAGATAAATAAAGATGTTACCCTATCAACAGCTGAACAACAAAGCCTTACTGAGTGCTTTGGAAGAGGGAGATAGAGAGACAATACCATATGTTCACAATTGGCTTTTTCTGCACCCTCCTCTTAAGTCAGCAAGTACAGGCCAAGAAAGCATCACACAGAGCTTAATCTCAGGGCTTTTGTTTACCAAAGCATTAACAGTTCCAAGGGAGATTCAGAGGGAGCACTGTACAATTTCTTCTGAGGCATTTCACGCGCACAGCTACTGCACCAGATTCAGAACCAGTAGAATAAGTTAGGTGATAAATAACATTCCTTGAATATTCTCCCCACTTCCTTGATGCATTTCAACAATCCCATTGTGCCATTTACATGCCAATACTGCACGAGTACATTCCTCTGAACTATTACAAAAATAATTTCTAAGCAGATAATGCTAACATAAAATGTAGGCAGTGCCACCTAGGTTCATCACACCTTCAGAAGAACACTTCTTTTACCCAACTCTTCACAAAGCCATCAACCAATGAACAGTTAAAGAAGATTTTGCAGCAAGCAACATTTCTGGCCCTAGCTTAAGTCAGTAACTTTTAGTCAACTTTAGTCAAGGATGGACCTGCACCCAACAGACTGCTGGTATGGAGTGCAGATATACACCCACCATTTCCCAGGCTCTGGTAGGGCGACTGGACTCCAGGCTGCTCAAACCATGTCCTAAGCTCAGCCACAGCGTGCAAAACCACAGACACATTACCCTCCCACAGCCCTGGGCAGCTACCCGCAAAAACACCAGAGTTCACAGGAGAAATCCCTCAGCAGCACAAGCTTCCCAACTTCTCTCCAGGCCTCTGAACCATCTTCTTGGAATACCAGCTGTATCCAGCTACTACACTTCCCTTGTAGAGAAAGATAAGCTGTTACTCACAGAATCACAGAATGTTAGGGATTGGAAGGGACCTAGAAGATCATCTAGTCCAACCCCCCTGCCTGAGCAGG
>JANHGL010019398.1:0-28186 GCA_024611195.1 Ceyx melanurus | reverse complement strand
TGCTCAGGCAGGGGGGTTGGACTAGATGATCTTCTAGGTCCCTTCCAGCCCCTAATTTCTGTGATTCTGTGATAATAGGCATAGAAAACAGCAGTGCAGAGAAGAGAATAAGGAAAGGAAAAGACATGGAATTTTTTTTTCTGATAAGGTGGCCTTGAGCAGCTGTCCATCTCTCGTATCATTGAAACTAATAGTAAAAGGGTCACAAAAATTTCAAGCCATAAATTCCAGAACTATGGTACAAATATCACTAATGGTACAGCACCTATTAAAATTAATTATGACTCTCTTCCAAAGCCCGATTTTGCTACTGTGGCTACTAACAATGGTGAAAAATATAATGATGCTGCACTTAAATTGTTTCCCATGTTGAAAAAAAATGTAGTCTTAAAAACTGAATACATTTCCTCAGTGAGCAATGACTACTCTTGTTCACACCAAGCTGTGCTGACTGTTGGAATAACAGCCTGCTACTTTGTGATACCCTTATGGTTAGGGCATTTTTACTGATGCTACCTGAGAATATCAGTCTGCTAAAGGAGAGTGGTGGTGGTGGTAGTGCTATGCTGCTAATCTCCATTCCTCTTGAGTCAACCAGTACTACTGGCTGTCCACAGTATGATGTATTATGACCAATCAGATGCAACAGTGAATTGCCATGTCTAATCTTCCCAAGTTTTTCCTTTTTTTTTTTTTTTTTTTATCCATTTGAAGATTATTCCTTTCCTTGCTCTCTTTTCTGCATTTTGATCAACTATTTCTACTTCCATTCTCAGTGTAGACTTTCCCTCTGTTGATTAAATTGAGATTAGCAAGACCTTTAGAGACTGTGGCCTACATCTGCTGTTATTGTAACTTAGTATGATGATGTTTTTCTAACTGTTACTGGATGAAAATATACTTTTGTGCTAGTTTTCTGAATTTTGAATGGAATAAATTATTCAAAGAAAAAAGGCAGATAAAGGAATTCCACTTTCAGATAGGTCAAAATTAGTTTTGGGATTAGAGACTTGAGATCATCCTATTCCATACACTACTGTAGTCCTACAATTGCAGAGTGGGATTTCTGCATTCTGAATTAAACCTGATAGTTGGATCATAAAAGAAAGTCACAGGAGATTTTCCGAAAACATCAGATCCTGAGAAGAGCTGTGTGTAGATATGGGATAGAGAGAAAAGAAGACAAATGGAAGTGAATTAAAAATGTGATCTTTTTAAACATATTTCATTGTGTTTGGTAGTTATTGAAAAAGAAGTCGATAGCTAGCCAGAGAAAAGTCTGGAACTGTAAGAAAATAAAAAATACTTATCAATTAGCAACTGTATTTCTGAGGTAAATGTTAACCTTGACCATCAATTCTATAGTGCTGTGAATGCAAACATTGTTTAATTACCACTACAAATCTTCAGCAAAATAAACAGTGAGGTGGTAGTCACAAAAAACTGATAATCCATCCTGTTTTCACCTATATTGAAAACTGAATTCTTCTGAATTGAAACCTTGTTTGTGTTGGCTTTCACTATGGTTTGAGCTGTTAAGATATTTGCTCTTCTAATAGGTGCATGATTGCAGTGGATAGACATACCTTCCTTTTATTAATCTATATTCAAACATTCTAAAGTAATGGCAGGGACCTGACAAAGAAAATACATTTTTCCTTCAGAGACATGACAAGTTGTGTGATAAACAGATGTCATGTCTTTACATCTATTTACCTGTAAGAACTTTGGGTCATTAATTTTAAAAAAAATCCCTCTGACAAATTCCGTGTTATAAAATACATATGCGTGAAATAAAAGCTGAGGGGAATCTTAAACCTGCTCTCAGCCTCTTCTGCACCTCCATAATATCTCATAAAGCTTGAAGGACTAGAAAGATCTTCCACATCTTCTAATAGTTGCTCCAACAGATAGGAACCTTTTTGTTTATCATCTTCTGTCTGGTTCTGCAATTTCCCCTTTTTAGCCCACCCCTACACCTTCATATTTGCAGTTTGTAACATCAGCTAGAGGAGGTATGATCTCTATCAACAAAAATCCTGACTTTTTTTTTTTTTCTGAAATAGGAATAACCTATTCTGTAAGAAATTAGCTATAAATATGCATGATTAAAAAAATCTGTAAAAGCTAAACTTTTTTTATCTAATCAACGATAGTAGATTTATAGTATAGTAGATCATTTCAGCCTGTGAGTACTTGACCTAGTACATCATCATGCTCTAAAGCCTGAAGGACTTTCAGCAACTCTCAAGTGTTGCAGGATCAGACCCTTTACATGCAAGGTGTAGTGTGTGCTTGGAGTTCATATTTGAGTTGCTCTTTTATACAGTTTTCTGTGAATATACTCAGTTCTGGACATTTCACACTTATGCTCTGTGACTCAGGAAAAAAAAACAAATCAAACCAAACTAAACCAAAATGCAACAAGTATTTTTGGTTCCTCTTAGGGATAATCCAGTTTTCCCCCTTTTTTTTGCCTAATTTCCCATATCACACAGGGGCTTTCCTTTATATTCTGCATTTCAGAAAGATATTCAGGCTGCCAACAATCTTCTACAAAACTGAATCTCAATTGAAAAAGTTTCATTTTGATGGTTGAAAGAATTTAATCTGCCTATCACTCAAGCTTGCTGTCTATTCAAAATGAGTGGTAGATCACTGTGGTAATCAATATGGCTTTCCTTGTGCAGGCAGATGCCTATGAGAATGAAATGAGAGGCATTTGAGACATAAATCTCTTGAACTCTCTTTTTAACAAGTTATTAATTTTTGGGGTGGGAGACAGGCAGAGGCACACATTAATCATCAGGGAAATTAATGTGATACTGTCTTTAATGTGCTTCAAGGTATTGTTAATAAATTATTTGGAAATTTCTCTATTCTCCCTTTAAGGCTTATGTGATATGCCTGGGGAAGAAAGAAAAATGTCTTCCCTTCTGTCAGCAGATTTCTTGATGGGCTGGGAGGCAGCAAAACCAAACAGAAACACTAAAGCATAAACTTGCTATTTAGCTAATAACAACAACAAAAAAGGCATCTAATGGGTCAGCATATCTCATTCATTATTTTTATAGACCTTGGAATTGCTTAGATTTTTTTCCTTTATATATTTTAATAGAAATAGCTCGACTTGCCTTTTAGAACACTAGCTGCTAATATGCTTCCACCCCTTTCAGCCTTGAGATAAAGTACCCAATAACACAACTAACATTTGTAGCAGCCAGACAAAGGCTGCATAGTTCCCCAAATCTGCAGTATTTGACTCAGAGTGCAAAGCTGAAAGTGAAGGAATCCACTAGCCCTAGTGGACAAACAGATAGGAGGACATATAATTTACTTGCTTGTGGCATTTCTTTAGGCTCTGTTCTGGAACAAAAAGCTGAAAGCATACTCCATTTTTATTTCTTTTCCCCAAGAGATACTATGACTGCTTTACTACTTTCATTTACAATGACAGTGCTGCCACAGTAGTGCCATATGAACCTCAGTATATTTGATCATAGGAGGCATTTATACTTAAGCTTTTATAACACATCACTCTAGGCACTCTTTTCTGAAGTGTTTTCTCAGTTCTTGAGCTTTTATGAAGTCTTGACATTTCAAGAAGAAGATTGCACATATATGGGTAAGAATCTTCAGAAACCCAAAGTGCAGTAGGCAACATCCTATCCCTACATCATATGATACTCACTCACCCATCCCTATATGAGATGAGCTCAGATCATAGGCAGCAAGAACGCAGAGCCCAGATCATCAAAGTTCACACCAGAGCACTGTTTTGGTTTTTTTTCCCTTTTTCCTTTTCAACTAGCAGAGGTTTTCCACAACTCAGGGAATCTTTAAATATGCAATGTATGCCTAGAAATACAAAAATGAAGACTCAAAAGCTTTCCTTGTTTTGTTCCCAGATAAATTCCAACCTTTCAAGGCAACAAAGGTAATTAACCTAATACTTACTGGCTGCTTTGTGTATTCTTATTGTGATCCTGATAGACTAATTTACCACTGACAGCACTAAAAGGATTCCCCATTTAGTTTGCTCTCCCATTCTCTTGATAACTCATTAGTAAGCCTTGGCTTTGCTTAATGCCTGCAACACAAAAATAAATTGGTTTGCATAAATCATTCACTACCTTCAAGGGACAAAATATTTTGGCACACTCTGAATTTTATATTTCCTTGATTTTCTGTTAAATTTTAATCTAGAAGCCAATTTTGCATGTTCCCCACAGGAATACCCAGTGTCTAGTTTGGTAGGGCAAACACTGAATTTATGATAAAGTAAGGCTATATCACTAAGAAAATTGTTTAAATATAGTCTGCTGGGAAGTAGAATTGCACCTGTGGGATTCAGCAGTGACTGGAGCAGCCTGTTCACCAATGCACTGAATACAAAAAACAGTAATTATTATAACATCTCTAAATGGGACATCTTGCATTTCCTTCTGGGTATTATCAACTAATCAAAATATCTGCATTTTCTTTTCAACATATATCTTTTTCTAATTAATAAAATACATTTTTAATAATACAGATTGATGCTATATTTTATGTATGTTTTATGTGTGTCAGAGAACAAACATAAAACCTGATGAAAATGATGAAGAATTCTTGAAAAATATAATTATTCAAAATAAAAGGAAATTTTAAAATATCCTACCATCATTCAGCAGACCAGTTAGCTCAAGTGGATCTGCAAACATTTTGGTGCATGTTAAAATCTCTACATTAAATCCTTATTTCATAACATGAAAGACCTTTCAAATTTGATTTTCAAAGTGAGTTTCTCTCCTTTCTTCTCTGATTTTCCTTACTTTTGCTTCAAAAGCAAGATTTCTTCTCTCTATCCATGTTCACCAACCAAGTTTTCTACATTTTCCTTTTTTTTTTAATCAAAGCTCTCTGAAATTTTTTTGTTAATATAACAAAATAATAAAAAATGAAAAACAACTGCAATTATACCATGGATGAGATTAGCTTATATTCAAAACAATTTAGCAATAATTAGGGCACCAAGACAGCTGTTAACATTGAAAAAATATAGTTTTGGTTATTAATAATTCAATAAACTTTATAGAAAAGAGTACTTGGTCTCAAATGTGTTTGGAAAAAAAGAATCCCATGCTAACATAGAAGCTAATACTATAGTAACTATAAATAAGTGTAACTCAAGTATGATTTTTTTTTCCTCTGATTCTTAATAGTTCAGGTGTTAGTGTTACATCAAAGTAGATAAGTAATGATTCTGATTGATAAGAAAACCAAAGCAAAACTTTGATAATTGAAAACTCAAGTTTTTTGTTCTCAAGAGTGTTATTTAACTCACACATAATGATTTCAGTTGATTCTATAATGAATATTACTTTAAAATGACAAGCTGAAGGAACTGAGAAGTACTTAAGGCTTTCATGCTTATCAGCAGAACAGCATGTCAGACAAGTGACCTTAATTTTCTGGCTTCCACTTTTCTCAGTTATCAGACCAGTCTTCCTGGAAAATTACCAACCAAGAGCCTTAGTTATCCAACTTCTACAGCTGTCTGCTTGGAGTTTCAGGGTTGCTAATATGGGTCAAAAATTAATACTTTGAAAGTAGCAAACTCATGAGAAATTTATCTAGTGTATACTGTACATTAAACCCACATTTTTTGTAGCAATAAAAAGTAAAAAATTTCAAGAAATACCTAAGGCAGACATAAGACAAGATGTTAATTGATAAAGGATGTTATCTAAACCTCTTTATATTAAAGACATGAATTGAGATTAGCACTGATTTAAGAAAACTTGACAAATCTTGTATCAAATCCATCTTCTGACCAAGTGTGTAGAAAACTCTTTGATCTTTTTTTAAAAAAAACCCACTGTTAAGTACACAAGTTATGTTTAGCCCATATTTTCCCTTTTATTTGCATTAAAGTTTCCTATGTATAAATTATAAACTAAATAAGACGAGTGGTGTGAGCTTACCTCATATCTCTCCTCCCTCCAAAAATGTGACTTTTTCCCTCATTCCCTTACCTCAGATTCACATTCCCTAAGCTACTCCTCAGGCACTACTGGCTCTTGCGCAAGTCGTATGAAGAGCCAGATCAGGGAATTGATCTGTCCCAGACCCCAGACAGCAATTGCTTCAATTTTCCCTGGCTCATTAGCCTGAACAGGCTTATTGCTAATATCACAATCATCAGAACTACAGCATGTGTGCTCCCGAGACCCACACTTTCCATGCTCGCACGAAGAGTTCCATAGTGCATGGATTTTCATGAAAAAAAAAGAAAAAAAGGTCTTGAACATGCTGAAAGTTTTCTTGGGGCTACAATTTCAGCAATTATCCAGAAGTGTCTTGTCATGATTATAGTCAAAATACAGGAACTGTCAAGGAAAAGTGTTGATCAAAACACCACTAAAAAGATGAAGACAGATAGTGAAGGTTATTGTTGTATTGATTATTGTATTTTGAGCAGGTGTTTAACATCCAAAGAGCTCTGCAGCCTTGGAGACCTGATGAAATACAGTATATACACATTGAGTGGTGTTTCTATCAAAGCATCTGGTAATGGAAAGAGATTTTATGTATTTACTGATGAAATGTCTCACTTTTATACCATCAGTGTTGAACTGGTGGCAGCTAGGTAGTATTGGTGGAGTTTGTTATGGAGAGGCAGGAGTCCTTCCTATCTTTTTTTTATTCTAAGCAAGAGATTGCTAACCCATCTTTAAACAGCTTCATCCTTTATTCCTTTTGAGGAGAATCAAATACACTGCTTTCCACGGACATTGAAAAGTAGGGAAGAAGAAGGACAATAAAAGTCCATTTTACCTTCCTCAAAAAGAGTCACTTCAGTTACAACACTATTTAAAAAATCTGCAAAGTCCCTTTACAGTCTCAAATCAGAATATAGTCACAATGGGTGCAAAGATGGAACACAGCAGTAACTGAGTATCTGCTACGTCCTCTGCTGGGTGAATGTATGCTGCTCTGGCAAGAGAATGAAATTTTATAATCTAGTAACGGGCCTTTTCCATCTCTAATTAGTACCTCATAGGGGCACTGTGATGATTATTTAGCTAATGTTTGTACAGATCTCTGACCATGTAAAGTACTGTTATTAAGCATTACTATTATCCAATTATATGATCAACCTAAATTTGAAGTTTGAGTTTCAGTTCTGCTAATGAAACTGCAAAGGGACTGTACATCCAGAAGCTCCCACAATATTCAGTGTTGTTGCAATACCTCTGAGAATCCTCATTACGGTGACTTTCCCCAGCATCCATTAGACACACATTTATTGGACACCTGACTGTGAACTTCAAGTATATGCCTGTATATATGACAATTTGTAAACCCTGAAAGACAGATGGTGAATTCTGACATGCTAGACATATTTACACTGGAATCTGCAATACTAGGGCATATATTAAAAATGGACATGAAGTCCAGATTAACCAATCTCCTGTTTAGGCTGCTCAGGAAAGTCTTGAGACAGAGTTTAGGTGGTGGGAATGGTTTGCCTTTATTTTGGAATTTAAACAGTATGTAGGTGACAGAATTATGAAGCTTTTTTATCTTTCACTGTTAGATGTGGAAGCTCAGAAGTTAAAAAAGAAAAATGGAGGGAGAAGTTAAATCTTTTCTATGCAGTACTGTGCTCCAGCACCACCTAGAATGGCAAAAATCTGCAAGCAGACAAATAGAGAGGAGCACTGTTTCTAACCCTTTATTTCTGAGATCCAGTTTTAACTTAAGATCACCCACATTACTAATAGCTCTTGTGCAGCTGATAGCTCCTGTGCCAATTACAAAGGACTAAGATGGTCCTGTAGATATGAATAGTATTAATTGATCCCACAGTCTGTAACAGTAACAGTGCTTGAGATCAGAACTTGGGCTCCCAGTATTTTCCTTTGGTTTGTATTGTTATGGATTATATCCTTAACTAAAGAGTATACATGTTAAAAGGTCCTGGGGCAGATAAATGCAGTACATATTCCAGGAACTCCTCACAGGTAAGAGCCTGAAGCATGTGAAATGATGATGGGCAGTGCAGCAATTTGGGTGGGGTTTTCAGTCTTGTGAATGCTGCATCATTGTTAATAAGCAAGCAAATGAGATTACTGAGATGTCCTTGTCTTCTCTCTAGCTTTACTACATTCCTTCAACAACTTCTCTCCACTTACAGACACTACATTTCACACCTCTTTAAACCTTCTCCCATAACTTATTTAAGAAGAAAAAAAATTGAGTAAATGGTATATTCAAACCATTGTATCACTGCTCAACTTGTATGTTGCATAGACACATAGTGTCCTGGTCTATCAGGTTTTTAAGCAGAGATTCAAAGTCAATAACAACCCAAAATGCAGCAATTTCACCTGCACTCTTTTACACTCTTCCTTACAGACACATCAGACAAACAAGATGTGACTGGGGTTATGATCAGCTTTAACAGTCTCAAAGCAAACCAGTGGTCAATAATGCTGACACATATCACCCAGTAATCCATCCAAAAATATATGTGTCACTTCAAGGTTCTTAGTATATTTATATGATAAAAGCAGATACTTTTTTTTTCATTCTTATCAATATTATTTTCTGACTCTTTCAGAGACTTTAAAGCCTTCTCCTTCCCTAAGGAATATTAAGACTACTCAGTTCTGCATTTATCTGTATTTTTAGTATCTTAAAATCTCAATTTATTAAACTCATACAAGTCATAACTATTTTCCAGGTACATAATCCTAGTAATCATGAGAAGGCAGTTAAGTACAAAGGAAAAAAATAAAGGGATTATTTTTTCATCATTAAAACATGATTCCCCAAAATGTAGCTATTCAAGAGTACAAAATGCTACGACATATAACTTCAAAAAACAATACCCTGTGTCTCTGTATCTACTAGCATGTCAAGGGAGGTTCTTCTCCCCCTCTACTCTGTGCTGGTGAGGCCCCATCTGGAATACTGTGTCCAGTTTTGGACAACCTAGTTCAAGAGGGACAAAGAGCTGTGGGAGAGAGTCCGGCGCAGGATCACCAAGATGCTGAAGGGAGTGGAGCATCTCCCTTATGAGGAGAGGCTGAGGGAGCTGGGGCTCTTTAGCCTGGTGAAGAGGAGACTGAGGGGGGAGCTCATCAATGTCTATAAATATGTTAAAGGTGAGTTCTGTTAAACTGCATGTGCTTGTTGGGAAAATGATAAGAGCATTATGGAAAACAAATTTTCCAGCATTATCATAAAAATACTTCATAAATTTCTAGTAAGTAACCTGCAACATGGATTGTCAGAGTATTTCTTTTACAATATGGAAGTTTCTGAGCACATTGCTTAATACCGTGCAATTGCAGCAAAAAGCACTGTGCACATGTATTAGTCCTTATTATTATTTTGTTTATACTTATTTTACAGCAAAGCTAGCTTCATTTTTATTACAAAAACACCTTTTTCAAAATTTCTTCTTAACTTGACAAAGACTTTAACCTTATAATGTAATGTTTTTGAGTCTGTAATTACTGGCTGGTATCAGTGCTTGTAGATACTCCAAAAAGTGCAGATTAGTGGTCTGCACAACTGAAGAAACTAGTAGAAACTTGGCAATTAATAAGAAAGGAAAATTTAAAATTAATGTAAAATATTCCCTGTAGTATATAGCACAAGTAGATTATGTACCCACATATAAAATAAAAAATAAACTGGTAAAAAAAACCCTGGCAGTTCTATAACCCCCACACTCACTGTGTGTCAAAAGACATGATAAAACTAGAAAAGACCCAGAAATGGATAGTAAAATTCAGAATAAACTTTCATACAACGGAGATCAAAATATACTGATATTCTTGAGCTTACCAAAGAGATGACACAGAGTATAACAAAAATAAAGAATAAAAGGTGGGAAGGTAACAGTCATTCACCATTTCTCATAATATCAGTAGTAGAGAAAATTAATCTACCATCAAGTTTAAAATGTCAAAAGTTACAGTAGTGCAAGTTTTATTAGACTGCTATTATTACAGGTGCTATTATTATTGTCTGCTTATGTTAAATTGTCCTGAAAGTAAGGTTTCAAGGTCCTGATGTGATTATTTGTCAGTACAATGAAACATTGTCTTTAGGAGATTTTCATATTCAGCTGCTTTCTTCACTTATTTTTTCATATTTTAGGGAATATGGAAATGCAAATGGTTTTGTATTTATTTGTAAGATAATCAAGTTGTTTATTTCTTTCAATACAAACACCGCAATAAATTAAGTAAATTTGGTTTTAGATGTCATTTGAAACAACAATTGAGCATTCTTAGAAAGAAAAATAATCATATAATATGTTAACATTTCCAATTAGGAAAGTAATTTAAGCAAGTATTTTTCTCTCCATAATTTAATTTGAGATTAACTAACATTCTCCATTAAGATGTATTTATCAGAAAATGTCTGGTAATATGCTTGCCACTGGTATTACTGCCTGCTAGAATAGTATCTACAGCCCTAATTAGAAAGTTTGCTGAAGATATACCTTTTGCTTTAAAAAAAAATATTTTTCCCCACAAATTTATCACTGTGAAAACTACACTATTCTATAAACTTAATAAAAGTAACCTTTCAGATAATTAAAGTTAGGAAGTACAACTGCTATTTGACTTTCACTTCTACTGAAACAAAATGATATGCATTAATGTAATTTCAACATATAATATGATTATTACATAGACAATTACAGATCACTCAGTCCCTTTCCCTTCCTCCGTCACTGGAGGAACTGTAAGAGAGTTCTTAGACCAGAAAGAACCAGGGCACCCCTCTTCTACCATAGGGGTAGAAGATACTCCAGGTATTTCCTTACCCTCTGACAGGACAAACCAGAGAGTTGTCAAAAATAGCTGTTAGAAAGGATCACTGCATTTGCAGTGTCTCTGGGCACTGAAGATGAATTTGTAGAGGCAGAGCCTTCCTGCTAAGATAGCTCAATGGTGGTTAGCCAAATGAGAGGCACCACAGAGAAGATTATGTGAGCTCGAGCTATGCTACTGCATTTGTGTGTTTGACTAGAGGGGAATCTTATGTTCTCTCACACATAATAAATCCAATCTCCAGCTGAGATGTCTGCAATTTCAATTTGCTCTTGCTCTTGCAGACCCAAAACCTCATGATAAACATTCAGAAAATTGGAGAATTATACCAAACAGGATTCTACATCTCCTTCTGTGCTGTCATGAATCTTACGCGTTCTTATGGAGAATCTCTCCATACACAGACTGCCTGTGTGTGAGGAGAGAAACACAGTTGGGGACATCTGCCCTTTCTTTGTATAACTTCTCCGTTTTCTCCTCCTATCTCCTGACATATCCTCGCATTAGAACTACAGCTCATGACAGGAGACATCAGCCAACAGTATTGGCAAGTAGAGTGCTCTGAGGCAATGTAAATCACCAGAAACACAGCTTTGTCCCGGGGCAGATGTTAGGAAAAAAAAAATGGAAGGACTGGAAATACAGAAAAAAGAACATTGTTGACTCTGGAAAATGTATCATCTTGACTATGTTAGGTCCCGTGCAATGTTTTTTTTTGCTGTCATTTATTGCCCCCAGCTCTGCCAAAACCTGATGAAAGCTACTGCTCTAAGCAGTTACATTTTCTCAGTTGGTTATTTTCCTTCTGATTTTAAACAGATTTTTCCTTCTAGGTCAGGAACCTCTTCTGTGTTTTCTAAAAATCCACTAGAAAAAAAACTTCTGGGGATTTTTCTTAGAAGATCCACACATTTGTGTCTTTCAAATAAATAAATAAATAATCCCACTTATTAAAAACTTTTATGGACTCTCAAATATCAATTAATTAATAATATTTTCTCAAGTTTTCTTGCTATCTTGTTTTAATGCCCATAAATCTATTTTACTCTTAGACGATTAATCCTCTAACAAATTTAGAGGTTGCAGTCATCCCCAAACAGACATTGACAAGACTTGTTGATTACAGCAATATTACAAACAATGTTAAAAAATATATGTAAATAAATGGCCATATTATCTACTTTGATGCATTGTATGTTTAACTAAGCATATAAGTCAATGAAAGAAATAAATCAAAAGGCATTATTCTAACATGATTTAAAGGATTTTTTTTTCAAGCAGTTTGCAAATTTATCACAGACTTTTTGCTTTATTTTTCAGAGATTTTTTGGATCTGTTTGTACATTATGGTACTACATCGAGTGGTGTGACACCTTGTATTTCATATGACTGGTCTAGTGATTCAAACATGGGCAAAATAGACTTCAAGCTCTATATATAAACTAAGGTTTGAGAGATCATTTGAGGCAGGACAAGACTGCTTTTCAAAAAAGGAGAAACAAATCCCTGTGTGTGTATGTATATATATATAATAGGACTTCTAGGCAAATTGACATTTTTCAAGTATTGTTTTTAAACTATCTAAGACTACTTCTATAAGGCTTTTATTTGCATATCTATAAAACACTATATATTAAAAATGTCCATGTAAATTACATAAATTATGGCTGAGCCACCTTTATGGGCAGCAGCAGCTACATGTGAAAATTTATGAATTCATGAAGTACTAATAAGTCCTATGTCCCCCAAAATCAACCAAGCATGCTTTGCAGAAGCAGCTTGGAATCTCAGAAGTGCATTTTTGTCTGCTTCAAAGTTTACCCTGCACTAGCAATAAATTTACATTATTTTTTGCCTCTCTGGCAAAATTGCTTTGAACCTTTTGCTTATATCTCAAAAATCAAGATCCCATTTTTCAATTTTCAGGCTACTATTGACTGAAACTAAACCCCCATTGAAACTTAATTTTATTTCCGGGCATACTTGAGAAAAACACAGTCAAAAGAATTTCTTGGAGCTTATATGAAGTTAATGGATAGAATAAAATAGTGACAACCACATACTTTCATAGAAAGCAATGCAGAGCTCTTTGGTGGTTGTGGGACTTTTTTATCCTCTAAAATATTACAGCTATTGATTGTTTCATTTTTGTTTTGTGTTACTTTTTTTTTCTTAAAATTTCAGAGATCTTTTGCTAAAAAAAAAACACAAGCAGAGCAAGTCTCCTTCCTAAATGCACAACACTTTGTGTCAAGAGAAATGGTGCCAAACTACTTTTCTGATATAGTTCTGGCTTGTCTATTTATTTCAGGGAAGTGTAGAAGGAAAAAAACTGACTGGGGAAAAAAACAAGAAAAATCATGTCCAAAATGAACTTTTCCTGCTTTTTAAGCAGTTCAGATTCAGGACAGGAGGTTCTTCTAGACCCTGAGACAGTTCAAGTGGATGTTTATTCAACTAAGGTTCCACAATTATACTGTGCTGTACAAGTGTGCACACTTCAGAAAATGCTTATGAGGTGGCTTGATAATCACCAAATGATAGTCCAAAAGTACAACCAAATCTGTCAGTGAGAGCTAGAAATTTTGAAAAGAATGAAATCTCTGAATGTAAAGTTGTCTCCATTCAAGAGTACAAAATCTGCAGCAGAGGGAGAGAAGGAATTGTAGTATGGTGAAAGTGGCCAACCCTTCAGCTGATATTTATAAAACTTGCTCTTTTTCTGTCAACTTCAGCCTAACTGAAAAGTATATTTAAGAAACCAATAACAAATGTATAAGTTTCTCATTTTGGTAAACTATGAATATACAGAAACATACAGAATTTCGCAAATAAACAATAAAAAAATCTGAAGCCTAAGGAATCACACTGAAGTTAATAAAGCCTGATAATTCATAGAAAAAAGCCCAAAACAAAGCCAACCAACCAACCAAAAAATACACCAAAAACCATAGTAATAAATTCTGTTAGATTTAGAAAAGTGTGGTTGCCATTCTCACTGGAGGAATCTCCTAAAGCTTTCTTCACATAGACTGAAGCAAAAAATATATTGATGCAGCAAGCTTCATCATACTCACAAAAATATCAATACCAACATTGTCTTTAGATGACTGAATTTCAATTATGTACTAATGAGGGATTAAATGGAATATGTATTTATTTAAATAAAGTTATTTTAAAAGGAATCAGAAAATAGTACTGAATTATCACTGTTTCCTGAAAATTTTCCCTACAACAAAAATATTGTTTAGGGGATTTTGGTGCTAAATGCTGTGTGAATTCTTCTTTCTAGTTCCACAGTCTCAATTTCAAGGTGCAGATGGTGAAATCGACTATAACAGTGGTTTACTACTCATGACCTCTCTAGAGTTTTAATTTCAAATTGCACCTATAAAAAGGGGTAATTAGTCCTTTCTGGTTTATTGCCGTTAGGGGAAAAGAAGCCGTTTCAGTTAACTACTAACTAGACACCACTCCAGATTAAATATCCTAGATTCAGTACCTTATACTAGCTTTCAAATACCAAACTGAGACTTCAAAGAAAGTAGGAAATGTCACCTTCTCAAACATTATGGACTATTAATTACATCTTTGCAGTGAACTTTCTCAGTGCAATTAGTCTACAGACATGAAGATCATTCTTTATAAAAGACTAAGGGCTGGAACAAGGTTAATTCCAATTTAACTTGTGTTAATAACAAAAGTGACTGCATTCAGACAGCTGAACAATTATCTGACAAGCAAAATATGTGCAATGAAGCAGATAAAATGGACTAATTTTAAAACAAGCATGGGTATACAACAATGTATGTTTTTCTTACATATAGACTAGATTGTTTTTCTATGGTATCCTTTTTCTTGTTCTCTATGTAGAAGGGTTTCATAAACTGTCAATCACATTTAGATATAAGTAAATATGTAGCTGCATTTGGCAAAAAATTGACAGTAGCCTTGGTGTGTGTATCCTTTGTGGTCTCTTAATAAAAAATTGCACAGAAGATTCCTGTCCCTTTGCATTGACACCACACTCTACTCATCAATATAGCTGAATGCCAATTGCATTGACACCACACTCTACTCATCAATGTAGCTGAATGCCAATTGCTCTCACCGTGTAACTGAGGGTAACTGGGAATCTTAGGGTGAAATTTGATACCATAGTTTGTCCAGTGGCAAACCTAATTTAAAATATTTCTGATCACTTTTTTTCCAGATCTTGTTTATGACACACTATGATACTCTGCAAACCTAATAAATTCCTGCAAACCAAATACATGCAGAAGGTTGCCACAGAATGATCTGAAGTGATACAGCTGAAGGAGATATGTCAGCAAAAAGAGGAAAGCTAGAAAATGAAAAACCTGTTAAAATTGTCTTGCTAGTGGTGAAAACATACCTTAGAACAGTATCTTGAAGCATAAACAACTAGATGGACCCAGACAGGCCATAGTTAATCTCTCAGTTTAAATATTTTTTTCAGGTTCATATTTTTTTTCAGGTTCACTACTACCTTTCTTTCAAGAAACTAGGCAGAAGATATATGCAACTTAATAATAATGACAATAATGATAACAATGATAAAATAACAGTATTTAGATAGTTAATAGAAATGCACTTTTAAAATACTCTTCACATTGACCTTTTTAAAATATTTCTTTTAGTTCAAAATACACTGAACAGTATCTACAGAGAGAGTTCATATAGGTGGTTCAAGGTGGATATTTGGTCTGGTAAGTTTGATCTTGGGTTTAATCTCATGAACACATTTGTTTTATTCAAGATTTTGAAGCAATGAATCACACCTCTGGGCACCCAGGTCTGTTTTTTTGCCACCACATCTCACAACAGGAGCTCCCTGGAGAAGGTACATTTGATATTTTTTATAGTAATTGGACCCTGATTGTGCAAGTGATTAACTCCCTCTCCTGATTGCCCTGGCTGTACGATGTGACAACAGGTGAGCCCTCCTTTTGGGCAACTGATCTCTGTGGTCAGACTTTGTGCAGAGCACTTCATCAGCCACCTAACTAGATTTCGCTTGCTTTCCCTTCTAAAATGTTTCTACTCCAGCTGAGAAAGCCAAATTGCTTTCTGTGGTCTCATTTCTATCTTCTGCACTCACAGCTGGCTTGTTTCCTCTACCATCACTCCAGTGCTTAATGGCACTGTGTTTCATGTAAGTTTAAAATCCTGTTGATATAAATTGACTCTCATTATCCTCAGTAAATACTTCTAGAAGTTTCTGTGTTGTAAATAAGTATTTAGGGCTTCCATGACTTCTGTATCTCTGGCAGCCAGCAGTGTATCTGCAGGTTTTTTTGTTGTGGTGTTTACAGCATGATATGAATTATGTCCTGACCTTGTTAAAATTTATTTTTCTGCTGTGTGTCTCTAAGCAGTTCTTTAGTTTTCCTTGTTTTCTGACAGTTTCTAGGAAGGTTTTATTCTCTATGCCATAATGAAAACGTTTTGTCCCTGTAAAGGCAGATTTACTTGTTATTCACAACATTAAGAGGTGGTATTTCTGTCATTTTCAAAAAGCTTGCTAATAAATCTGATATAACAGTGCTCCTACAAATGTTGACTCCAACTGATAGACTCTGCTGCTTTTTCAAGTTAACTTGCCCTCTCACATTTCTCTTCTTTGTCAGATGACATTTGCCCTAAGTACCTGATGTTAATTTAGTACTCGTGTCACAGCTGATGCTCTAGAAGCATCCCATCCATATTCTTTCTACATTTAAACTATTCTCTTTCTAACATTTTATATTTTGTAAATATAAAATTCCAGTAAAATTATTCTTAATCACAAAAATGCCTTTTTTTTTTTTTTATCTTAAATGACTGGTTGTGCTAAAACTCAGTAAAATAGGATGGAAATTTCACACCTAAAATGCATCACACTATAGTAATCTTTATTTTTATTTAATATGGCCTCCGTCTCTAAAATATGATCTGTTCAGGTGGTAGTGTGGAGAACTCCTGTCAAATGACTTAGGGATCCCTGCCAGCATTCCTCTTCATAAAAGAAGTTCTAAAGTGCATAACTGAGCATAAGTCATCACTGAGTGCAGAACTGCTGATGCATTTACTTACACGTTTAGTGCACTATCAGTATTTAATTTACAGCTTTATGAAGTGCTCTGTAATACTTCAAAGATAAAACATAAGGTATTGAGGTAAAATAGTCCATAATCAGTTTGGGTAATCAGACACATCTAAGGTAGCAAGGTCAAGAAAAAATGAATTTCAGAAGCATAACATGAATTTTCCAGGGCTTTGGAGATACCATGGTTCCATACATCTCAAGGGCCACTGAAAAATAGCATAACTACCTCAATCTTTGTGGTTCTAAGCCAGATTCCTTGTAAAAACAAAACAAAACTTAAAAGATCTCACTTTGCTGCTTCTGAAGCACTGCCTATAAAAGAGCAGAATCTTTTAAGATTCTCTAACAATTTAGAAGGAATAAATATCTGCAATATCAGAAGAACACAATGAACAGAGATGAC
Source organism: Ceyx melanurus (assembly GCA_024611195.1). Taxonomy (NCBI): domain Eukaryota; kingdom Metazoa; phylum Chordata; class Aves; order Coraciiformes; family Alcedinidae; genus Ceyx; species Ceyx melanurus. Next base: position 10,833 of record JANHGL010019398.1, on the reverse strand, counting down.
AAAATAGAATAATGTAATTCTAGATAGTATTGTATTTTTAGAATGTTGGTCAATAAAGAGCCCCCCGCTGGCCCTAATCCTTGTTCCACAGCCCACAGTTGAACCAGGGGCATATTTTGATTGCAATCCTCCCTACTTTACAGTCTCAAACCTGCAAAACAGACCCCATGTCCTCACCCCTGTCTGCAAGGGAACTGCTAGACATTACCCCTGAATCTAGGTTAGTAATTTTGAAGAGAGAGAATCCATTTAGCCTGAGTTCCATCACCTAAGCTTAGATGTACACTGCTCCAGCACTGCGATAGCAGCAGAGATTTGTAATGCCTGCAGCATAAAAGATTCTCTGCCTTCAAGTTGGGCATGAGGCATTTTTACAAAGTATCTGATTCCCTTCATTTCTTTACACTTGTTTTCTCAGCAGAAGTTGCTGGTCCCCAAGGTAAATAGAAAGGTCTTATTCTGTATACTCTGTGGTGTCAAAAGTATACATCTACACAGGATGAGATGTAATTTATAAGCAGGTCACGTTTCCCACATGGCTCTGGTACCTGCTGATAGCTTATCTAAGAATACTTTGAATAAAAGTGATGCAAGATGATAGCAAGCAGAAGGGGAAAAATAAAGAAATCTGAAAACCAGAGAAATATGCAACTGCTGTTGCCAAGTGTATAGAGCTTCATACTCCACTAGTGAATACTTATGAAAAGGGTAAGCCTGAATTATCTTGAACATATACCAAATAACACCTGGACATAATTTCTGAAGATAAATTGCTTTCCAGACTTGAAATGATATATCCCTTTGCAGAAACATATTAAGTGACCCAACACCCAACAGCCCCTCTTCACATTTCTATATTATGATTCAGTCTTTGAAAAAGGACATACATGGACAAATATATTTATCTGATGGGCAGGGACTTGGAATAACACCCAACTGCTTCCAGCAGGCTATTATACCTGTCAAGTGAACAAGCTTCAGCAGCATAGGGAACCATTAATATCCATTTAATAATAGAACTTGGAAAGTGAATCTTGCTGTGACTCAGAAGACCTGAAACACTTGGCTGGCTTTAACGCTTCTCAAATTATTCTAATTAGATCCCCAGGTATATGGTTTTCAATGATACTTTCTTATAGGGAAGTTGTACCAGTAACCCCAAATTTAATCTAGTAGAATACCAATAAGAAAGAGGTCAGTTCAAGTCACATAGACTTGAAAAAAAGGAAAGAATGTAAAGAAAAATAAAACAGTGATTCAATAAAAAGAATGGTCCTAGACTACAACTGAGTTGTATCTTTGGATTTAAATGTGCCATCTCAGCTCTTTCTAACAATATAATACAATATCACTGCTGACTATATCAGCATTTTACAGAAATGTGCCAACAGCTAAAGTCCTTAAAGCATAATATATTAAATGTGTACGATGCTAGTTTCTGGGCTGGTGTTACACTGTCAGTCAACTTAAAGATGCTGATATACACACAGTACAATGATGGCACATCAGTGCCAGGCATGCTGGAGAGTCTTAGACTGAACTGGATCGTCATAATCATAGGCTTAGGCTCCTGTGTAGTGCTGAATCTGAAGTTTCAGTCAGCTTCAGCAGCAGAGGAAATAATCCCTGAATTATAGGCCAGTGAAGAGTTTTAGAAAATTTGCTTGCAAGTTTTGAGAAAGAGCATATGCACATGTATGCAGAAATATACCATTAGCTGCTGTTACTGCACAGATGAAGTAAAAAGAAAATGTACTACAGTTATCTTAGCTTTAATTTGTAATATAAAAGAAAATGTTAGGAAGTTATCTTTTTATTCTATGCAGTTTTTCTCTACTGAAAATGCCTTAATAATGGATAGTTTGTTATTAGTTCAGGTGGGAGAAATAAGATTTCAAGAATTGCCTCTAATATCAGCTCTATGCTATTGGGAATAGTCCGCAGAAGTAGACTAGAATTACATCTGAATAAAATAATAAGAGATATTCCAGCAAACAGATTTATTTTATCACCCCATACACAAAACTTTCCTTCTGCTTTATAAATATTCCAGCACTCTGACTTACATTGCAAATATTTTTATAGACTATTTAACATGAGTAATCCCTGGCCAATTGGAATTTGTCTGATCTGAGCAGGTTTGCTCTTAAGGACTGAAGCCCATGGAGAGGATCCCATGCAGAAGGGAAAAAGTATGAGGAGGAAGGAGCATCAGGGAGATGTGTGAGAATTGCCCACAATCCTATTTGCCTTTGGCAGAGAAGTAAAGAAGTCAGGAATGAAGGAGACACATTGAGCCTGGAAAAATACGTTTGAGGGGAAGTGCTATTTTTTTTCCCTTTGTTTCTCACTATCCATTCTATTTAACTGTCTATTTAATAGGCAATAAATTTAATTTTCCCAATAGCTGGTAAGTGATCTTCCTGACTTTTAGCTCAACCCATAAGCTTTTCCACCACATTTTCTCCCTCTCTCCTGTTTGAGGAGTGCAAGGCAACTTAACTAATGTATGTTTTTACACAGTTGTGCATCCCAATCCTTAAATCAGGAATAATTACTTAGAAATATTAGTCAAATCCATTCTTCAATTGAATAAGACAGTTATTTTCTCATAGTATTTTTTTTAGGATTCATATATTATGCTGTTTCATCAAAGAGGGACACCAAACAATGGATTTTAAGTTTGAACATCTCCACTTTTACTCAGATTTCATTTGATGAGGATTTCTAATGTGTAATCCTACCTCGTCTTTCTGTTCACTAAGTTTTCAGATATGTTTTACCTCCATTTCCTGATCTCATGCCTTTATTAAATTGACCTATGAGTTCAGCTCTCCAAACCTCTTTTATATACCATGAGAAAAAAAGAAACCCATGCTTAATCTTCTCTCTTCCCTTTGTTGATCTTTAAAGTTACATAGAATTTTCCCATGCTGCTTTGAATGTCAGACCAGAGTTACGATGAATAATAATAATAATAAAAGCTGGAAAAAAACAGATTCAATTTAACAGAATGAAACAGCCAATAAACTTTCAAAACAGACAGTAAAATAATTAGATTCTAACACAAATTCACAGAATTCACACTGCTAGAAATAATCAGAGGCCACATAGACTGAAGATGAACATCCATCACAGCTATTGTAGAAATAACTAAATGAATTAGATATGGGCAGAAAATAGCCTAGATAACTGAGCAGAGGATTCTCTAGTTCAATAGTATTTTTTGTGACATTCTCTGGAAAATAAGCAACCCATTGTCTGGCAAAAAGCATAATCTATAAGGTTTTCCACTTTAACACTAAATGTAATTCTGTCACAACTAGCTTGGATATTATCCTTATTAGTTTTGTACAGCAACTCTGAATGAATTAAACTGGCTGAATGTATTAAACACAGATTTGCTCTTCTCTCTTCTGTTAGACTGAGAATGTGTCAAATACTACCGATGCTAATCTCAGAACAAAACCTCTAAATTCCATATGAAATTCTATAGTTACATGAATTTCATACTTACAGTAGATGCACACGTTTTAGATTAAACTTCTTTATCAGTGCTTATTCTATGATATATTCTTTTCAGCTGAGGAGAATGTGAAGATAATACAAAACTTAGTAACATACACATTCAACCATCAGTAATTAATACTAGGATTTTAACAGGGAAGAAATAGAATCTTTTTCAAAACAAGGTATCAGGATACTTCTGCTGACACAATTTAATTTTCAATTTGATTATCATTCACTCTTGATTGCAATTAGAGCTTAACTTATTAATTACCATCTGTTTTCTTAACATGAAATAGTCTGAAAAGTTAAAGGAAAAATAACAAACACACTAAAACCAACAATAACTTGTGACAGATTGTTTATCATTGCTTTGTATATGGTATTTTTAACCACGTAACAAAGCAAAGTAACAAAAGTTGTCCAATAACCAAAACCAACCAAAAAAAAAGGATGAGAATGCAATGAATAATAAACTTTTTCATTAACACCTGAGTTTACTACTCCTTTACCTGAATTAGCCTATAAGTATACCAGGGAAATCTGGAGAAAAATTTGGTTTAAAGTATTTTTTTTTATATCTGTGCTTAGAACAGCCTTTCTAATAGTAAAATATTATTTTAAGTCTATTTTTCAAGATCTTTCTGTAGAAGCTCTGTTGCTTAACACAGTTAATGAGATTCTTTACTTGAATTCTGATGATCAGGTGTTGAGAACTAACAGGAAGAAAAGCAACTAAGAAAAATGTTTGAATAAAAGGATACTGTACCATTTTGATCCCAAATGCAAATGACAGAAGCAGCTAAGATACCTTTGTGAAGTCAGTAACTAAGACAAAGCTCTGCTCTTAGTTTCACTGATGAGTCATCTCTCATAATGCATAAGAAAATACACTGAAAATGTGTAAGAGATGTGTATTTTGAAAGTGAAAGCAGAAAGAGATAATGGGTTTCTATGCTTGCTTTTTATTTTTACAACACAATTCTTATTATAGTCATTATAAATCAGAGAAGTTAAATCAGGAGCATATAAGGACTCATTTTTATGGGAACTAAAATAGTAATAATTTAGAATAGTCTAGGTCATTTTTCTTAGTAGTCATCTGTTTTTCTTTCAGGTTCAGAATATTTACTTCAAGATGAAGTTTTATCAAAGCATAGCCTTGTGTCCTGAAATACACAGCAACATTTCAGTCTGCAGAATTTCACAATCAGAAATGGCCTTTTTTATCCTGCAAACAATATCCAAGGCACTAAAAATGGCTTTTAGGCTTTTCACCAATCACCTTTGAGTGACTGAGGGTGAGGAAGAGGGTTTAGGATTTTTCTTAAGAGATGTCAAAACATATTCCCACTGGACTGGCTCTGATTCCTATCAAGTGCTGAGTGTTCCCACCAGAATAAGAATCAGCTGGCTTCTGCAACTTGGCCAAAGGAAGGAAAATCCTTCAGATATCATTCAGATATTGCGGGTTTCCTTATCAAATGAGTGCTTAATAATTTAGCTAACACAGCTCTAAATATGAGCAAAGTTATAACAGAAGCACTTGGTCTACAAAATTAACTTCAGTCTTTATTGCATTTAGCTTTGTAAAATGCATTTTTATCAAATTTTTATACAATACTGAAACAAACATCTGTGAACTAGTTAATGAACTAAAAATGTGTGTAAAACAATAGAAAAAGGGTACTCTGAGCTTAGTATATACCCTTTAACCTGACTAAACTCACTTCTTAGATACCATGACTTAGGTTACAGCCTCAATTGCTAACTGAAGCGTTACACTGAGTCTGTATGCTGACATTAGATGAAACTTCTAAACTGCAACACTGATGTATTTTCAGAGCTGATTTAATTTGAAAATCACATTTTCTCCACCCTCCTTAAAAGTCTTAGAAATCATGTCTGGACACCTATTTTCTCTGCTGTGCACTGTGTGAACAGCCTGGTTTACACCTGAATTCAGTACTACTTGGTTGTCATGTTTCAATCCTCTCACCACTTTCATATTTTTTTTACAGTGTATCAGAAGGGCAACATGTTCTCTTTATCTCTTTATTTGTAGTGAGTTAGTAGAGAAGAAAAAAACATTTTCAAAAAATGAATGATGTCTTAAGGCCATATGATATCAAGGGAAAAAAAAAAAGAAAACACATAGGAAATGGAAACACTTCATTCTCAATATATATTTAAAATATGAAAGAAAAAGTAATACGAGTTGATCTTAACCTAAAAGTATTTATACATGAAAAAAAATAGCAGTTGGATTTTTATTCCAACAGGTAAAGGCAAGTTGATGCTAGAAACTAGATATACTAACCTCTACAGACCAGTGGTTCCTTGCTCACCCTGTGCTTATCCTTCCCCACTCCACTCACTTTGCCACTTCTGGTGCTTCCCTGTGGACCATCTGTTGCTGGAAGAAATAACAGAGAATTAACCCAAATAAAATAACCACATAATAAAAGCTCTCACAAGTGGAGAAATTAAATTCTATTTCAGTTCTCACACAGAATTTGAAGTCTTTGTCCCAGTGGTGGGTAACAGGAGTTTTGCCTTTGATTTTCAGTGAAACCAAGATTTCACCTCAGGGCATTTTCTTCATATCCTATTTATCATGCCTTTACCACATCACACAATTATCAGCTAATACTTATAGCCTAATGAATAATCATTTATTTCTAGATCAGATATTAAAATATTATCATCCATTGTAGGCTTGTTTATATAAAGCATTTTTTTATTTCTAAAATTATGATATTTTGAAGATGTAAAAAAATAGAAGCAAACAACAAAACCAATTGAATTATGGTATTGAAATTAAAGTGAATTGATAAATCTTCTCAAGGAAAATAAATCGCTTTATATGGTCAGCTTCCGACTCTTGTAATTTCCGAAATCTTCAATTTTGCTGCCTTTTGAGAGACCATAAATATGCATCTAGTTGACAAATTAAAGGATAAGTTAATCCAAGTAGTTTAATATAGTATGGCAACCATATCACGCAAGTGAAATTTACAGACTTTTAGGATCATACCACAATCGATGAACTGCAGTTGTAAAAGAAATAATAATAAACTTCAGGGTTTATTATGGTAGTAACAAGTCAGTACTTCCTTGCTGCATTTAAGAATACATGTCAAAAAGCTATGCTTCTATAGAGCAACAATGTCTTGAAGAAGCTAGTAAAACCAAACATTTGGGGAAAAAATACTGCTGAACTTTGTAAGAGCAAAGTGATTTCCTGAATAGTTTGCAGTAAATTTTGCTGTACCACAGATGGCTGAAATGATGTTAGTAAGTTCTTGTACTGTAAGTAGAGAGCAGCTGCAAACTTCTATCTACAAGCTAAAAAGAAACATTCTGTGATCTTCAGATGTGTCGTGGAAAATGGTCTCCATAACAATTTTTTGTGCCTTGATAATGAAGCTGTCTACACTTGATTTCTGTAGGAATTCCTTTGTGTTTGCTCATATAATTCTGTTATTTTGGATGACACTAAATATATTTGTATATTTACACAGCCACACAATATTATTGGTGGATTTAGGAGACAAAAAGCATAGTCAGCAATGTACCTTAAGTTTTTGGTTTAGTTATACAGGAAGGAGGATCCAGCTTTAATATTTTACTGGTTAATACATTTGGAACACTCCTGTGCCACTGAGATGTTATAGTAGAATTATTATTTATGTACTTAAATTATCAAGCATCCAGAAACTAAATATAGAATTCAGAAAACGAAGGGTTTTCTTCTATGGTTATTACTCAAACCAAGCCTAAGAACTCAACTATTGAGGAACAGACTTGAAATAGTGAAGTGAGATATATGAAATAATTCTAAATTGTTTTGAGAACGAAGGAAAAAGCAACTCAGACTCAAAGGTTTCTCTTAGCAGGACAGAACCCAGTCAGTGCTTATGACCATTTTAATTTTGAATACAAAAGCAATACATGACCCCCTATAACAGTATAATACCATTATCTCTACTAGGACACAGTCATTCCCTTATGCTGCTTCTTAGGACAAAGTATACCCTGCCCAAAGTGCAACTGCTGACTGATGCTATTACTTCAGTTTGAAGGATTTAATCTAGTTTGGCAGCTTTCTTTGCAAGGCTTTGCTGTTAAATGTTCCAGTGAAGCTACATGACTAAATCTCCAATTGTTTTCTCCAATATCTGGATTATTATTTTTTTAATATGAACTTCATGTATTACACCTTTTTTATTTTCTTCTTCTTCTCTTCGTTGGTCTATCTTCTGCTTATATCTTCCTCTTCTCCTAGTATCAGGCCATTTTGTGTATGTCTATTTCTACACTATTACTTTTTTTTTCTTTCCCACTTTCATTTTTAATCATTAACAAGTTTGCCATCTTTTCTTCTTATATATTACTCTTTTTCTAGATCCTTATACTGTTTAAAGCCTTCTCCCATACCAGGATAATTACATTAATAAACAATAAAATTTTTTACAAGGTAGATACTTTAGTCTACAAAAGGAGAATATTATTTGGGACTTTATTCCTGTAATAGATCTTTGTGTCTATGACTGATCTAAAAGAAGGAACTGATCCTTGATAGTGTAAACTGGAGAACTGCTTGGTCAGAAATTACATTTAAACCTCAGCTTATAGGTGAAGGAAATACAATCAGATTTCAGGGTAGCTGAATTTCCTGACAAACTTGTTAGTCTCAAAGTCTACATTTTTAAAAAAAAAGCTCCCTCCATATGGTTTTCTACACCTATTCAATAATATAGAATCATAGAATGTTTAGGGCTGGAAGGGGCCTCCAAAGGTCATCTAGTCCGGCCCCCTCTGCAGTGAGCAGGGACACCCTCAGCCAGACCAGGCTGCTCAGAGCCTTGGCCAACCTCACCTTGAATATCTTCCAGGATGGGGTCTCAACCACCTTCCTGGGGAGTCTATTCCACTGTTCTACCACACTCAGGGCAAAGAACTTCCTCCTGATATCTAGTTTAAATCTACTCTTCTCTAATTTAAACCCATTACATCCTTTCACTAGAGGCCCTTGTAAACAGGCCCTCTACAGCTTTCCTGTAGGCCCCATTCAGGCACTGGAAGGTGGCTATAAGGTCTCCCCGGAGCCTTCTCTTCTCCAGGCTGAACAACCTCAGCTCCTTCAGCCTGTCCTCATAGGAGAGGTGTTTCAGCCCTCTGATCATCTTTGTGGCTTCCTCTGGACCCGCTCCATCAGGTCTGTGTCTTTCCTATGTTGAGGGCTCCAGAACTCGATGCAATACTCGAAATGAGGTCTGACCAGAGCAGAGTAGAGGGGCAGAATTACCTCTCTCCATCTGCTGGCCACATTTCTCTTGATGAAGCCCAGGATACAATATGTCACTGAAAAATTTCCAAGGAAAATGACAGGAGGCTGTCACCTTAAGCTGTTTAACTAAACTGGGAAAATCACAGTGCCCTGTGTTCTGCTAGGACAGGGTTATTTTTCACCAGGAGCAAAGAGGAAGGCCACAGCCCAGATAGTTAACCGAAGCAGCCAATGTGTTATTCATACACTACCGTCATGCCCACTATATAGGGCAGGGTTCCAGCTAGCTAAAGCACTTGCATTGTGGTGGTGGGACCAGCAGGGCAGCACATTACTCAGTTCTTTCTGTATCATTTGTTTTGTGTATTGTTTCATTACTATTACTGCTGTTGCTGTTGCATTATTCTACTAAATTCTCCTTATCTGAACCCATAGGTCTTTATATTTTACTCCTTTTCCTTTCCATTTGGGAGTAGTGGGTGGGCAGTGAGTTAGTGTCCATGTGGTGCTCAGCTTATGGCCTGGTCTAAACCACTACTTGTGTGGATTTATTATGGGGTGTAAGTCACAGATGTTTAATGATTTTTATGTTATGTATGTTTAATGAGTGGTTTTTTCTTGCATAAAGCTCCTGTGATCTACTTTTTTCTGAGCATACAAGAAAAAATGAATTCTGCCTGCAAATTGCTTTCACACAATCTTTTGGGGAATAGATTTCCAAAACTAAGAAGTAATAAGTATTGCTTAAGGTATTTATTTATAAAATACAATGCTTCAATAAAAGAATAACTTATCATGAAGTCATAGAATCGTTTCTGCCTGAAGAGACCTTCAAGATCATGATGCTTAATCTTATTCCCAGCCCCATCAAAAAACACTAAACCATGTCCCTAAGCAAAACACTTACCCAGTGCTCTTAAACATTTCCAGGGGTGGTGACTACCATCTCTTGGACAGACCATTCTAATGCCTAACAACCCTGTCAGTAAAGAAATTCTTCCTAATATCCAGCCTGAACCAAATTTCTCCTTGTTCTATTGCTTGTCACTAGGGAGAACAGACTAAACTCCAGCCTTGCTAGATTTTCCCTGTAGGCAGTTGTAGAGAGCAATAAGGTCTCCCCTCAGCCTTTTCTTCTCAATGCTAAACAGCCCCAGATCCTTCAGTCTTTCCTTATAAGAGACATGATCCAAACCTTTTACTAGCTTTGGTAGCCCGCCTCTGTACCCTCTCCAGCACCTCAACATCCTTCTTGTGGAGAAGAGCCCAAAACTGGACACAGTATTTGAGGTGAGGCCTCCCCAAAGCTGGGTACAGAAGGAATGATCACCTTCCTGCTCCTGTTGACTGCACTGTTTCTGATACAGTTCAGGATGCCTTTGGCCTTCTTAGTTACCTAGTCACACTGCTAGCTCATGTTCAGCCAACTGTCAATCAACACCCCCAGGCTCTTCTCTGTCTAGCAGCTCTCCAGCCACTCCTGCCCCAGACTATAGTGCTGCTGGGGATTGTTGTGATCCAATGCAGGACCCAGCATTTGGCCTTATTAAAATTCACACAATTGGCCTTGGCCCAGCGATACAGCCTATGTAGATCCCTCTGTAGAACTTCCTTATGCTCAAGCAGATGAATACTTCCACCCAGCTTGTTGTCATCTGCAAACTTACTAAGGGTGCACTCTATCCCTTGATCCAAATCACTGTTGAAGATATTAACATGCGTGACCCTAGTACTGTGGCCTGGGAGACACCACTCATGACTGGCCATCAACTGGATTTAACTCCATTGACCACAACTCTTTGGACACATCCATCTAACCAGTCTTTTACCCAGGAAAGTGTATGCCCATCCAAGCCAAGAGCATTCAATTTCTCTAATAGAACACTGTGGAAAATGTTGTCAAATGCCTTACTAAAATAGTGATAGACAATATCCACAGTCTTATCTTCAACCAACAATCACAGAATCACAGAATGTTAGGGGTTGGAAGGGACCTAGAAGATCATCTAGTCCAACCTCCCTGACAGAGCAGG
>JANHGL010019396.1:74829-107801 GCA_024611195.1 Ceyx melanurus | reverse complement strand
CCAGCTCTCTCAGCCTCTCCTCAGCAGGGAGATCTCCACTCCCTGCAGCATCTTGGTGCCCTGCACTGGACTCTCTCATGGAATTAAGTCAGGAGAGATAGAGGATAGCACGGGGTTGACTCAGGAGAAGTAGAGGTTAGCACAGGATTCAGCTCCCCCAGATCACACTGAGCTTTTTCCAGAATCTTTAATAGTATCATTGATTAATTGTCATTGTTATACTTCCTTTTAAAATCAGTGTTGTAAAGAAATCCAAAGGGTTGTGACCCATCACTAAGTTGATTTTATAGTATCTGTTGCTGCCTAAGGTTGGACAGTAGTAGAACTTGAAACTTCAGGACAGTGTCTCGAAAGTATTGAGAATAAATTGATTTATTTTTTTAAGAGCAGACTTCTTATCATTGACTTCAGTGGGTGAAACTTGAGCCTACTGCCAAACATTTAAAAAATCCTCACACTTGCTGCCTTGAGACATTGACCAGAATGTATCTTTCAACCTGGAGTTTATAATCCACAATTATCCATGGCAAAGGAGTCCCTTTTTCCACGCAGTTGCTGTGGTAGGTGCTGGCTGCACCCACCCAATCCCTCTGGCACACTCACAGCTCCCCACACAGAGGAAAGATACAAATTAAAAGGTTGAATAAAAATGGCCTTTCTTCACACTTCCACCAGTATCTTGCTTACAAATGGCTCAGATACACCGGTTAAGGAGAGAACTCATCTCTTTAAACTAAAAAGCAATATTTTAATCCAAGAACACTTTAACAGCATTGCTAAAAAATTCATAACAATTGACTGTTTGCCCAAACTTGCCGAGCTGAACTATTGACTCTGCATTCAGCCCTGCACAGACAGTAACTCCCATCCACTTTGATGGGAGATTTGCCTGGGGTAGGACTGCAGAACCGATGCTAGAATGTTAATTAAATGTACAGTCAGCTGGCCAAAAAGTGGATGGTTGAGTCATAAGGACAGATCTTTTTTGGCTTACCTAAGAATACTTCTTAGTATATAATTAAACCACAAAAACTGACATCAAAGTCACGATAAGGGCCTAATGTAATGCACATAACTGAGGGAATTCAGGCCAACATTCCTGCCTTTGATCACCTGACTGGGCCAAGCTAGTACACAAGTTATGGGTCTGGATACTCCCTTTCTCAAGTCTGGTGGAGGTGAAGAAGTTAAAAGTGATGGAACTGGCTAGATTGGATTAACTGGTTGGGAGGTAATAATGTTTGTTGCACATACCTGCAGAATCCCTCCACAATTATAGGATGGGAACGGGGATCTTTAGTTAAAAGGAAGTTTTTCCAGGGTGCAAAGGAATAAATTCAGCATAGCTCTAGCAATTGTTAATCTCCACACTTCATACCACTCTGAACCCCACGAATTTCTCTATCATATCAGTGGTTTTTTCCTTGGATATGCTTTCTTTACTCTGGGAGAAAGTTGGGACAGGTAGAAGAGGACACCCTGTGTGTGTAAAACTACTCAAGGAGTGTTTTTTAAAGGCATGAAGTATTTCTACCCTGTATCTCTTGAAACTAGAGATCTTTGCTTTAGACACGCTGTAAAACATTCTTGTTTCATAGAACATTGTCTTAAGCTGGAAAAACAAGATTTAAAAGATATACTATAGAGTGAATGAACTGGAAAACCAAATGAACTGGAAAACCAAAGTCAAAGACTGGTTACCAATGGTTTACTTCAAATAGGGAAAAATATGTCAAGTGTGGTTTCATAGGGATCTGTCCCGAGCCAGAATGCTGTTAAATATTTTCATTAGTTACCTCAGTGATAGGATAAAGAATGTTCTTATTAAATTTGCAGATGCCACAAAGATTTGAAGGCTCCAGGTATGGAGGAGAGCGTGATTAGAATTCCAGGGGATCTTGACAAATTAGAAAGATGGTATGAAAAAAAACAGGATGCAATTAAAGACAAGTCCAGTTTCTGTGCTTGGACAAGACTCATTTATAGAATCAAGTAAGTGAGAAACGCCTGAGTCTCATAGGAAAGGAACTAAGGCTTGTAGCTGAATGAATGGGAGTGGGCAATGCCCTACTAAAAATGTTAAAAAAAAAAAAAAAAAAAAGGTGTTGGGGGGGAAATGTAATTTTAAATTGTGCAAACGGGAGCATAGTGTGCAAAATGCATGAAGTATTTCTTCTATTTTATAACCATGGAAAGGTGTGAGGTAAGTACAGGTTTAAGCCTCACGTGAACCAGAACAGAGCAGTACAGCAACCTATGAGAAAAGATTACAAGGTTTGGGGTTGTTTAGACTAGAGATTAAAAGACTGAGCAGAAATGTGATAGCAGTCCTCAAATATGTAAAAAGCTGATGCAAGGCCAAAGGGAATAATCTCGTGGACAGAACAGAGTGTAAATGATTCAAGCACAACACAAAAAGATCAGCTCGGCTCTAGGAGAAGCTTTTTTTGACAGTACAGATAGTTTAACACAAATTGCTGTGGAACTTTGAACTTTTTTGTGTTAAGCTGAGGTTAGAAAAAAGGCCTGTCCAGACTGAGAAGGATAGAGTTCAGCAAGTCTTGGAGCAGGCAGATTTCTCCAAGTTTTTTCATCCTGTTTTGGTTGCAATTTAGTTCCCTGAATAGTTGCCTCACTGGGCACTCAGGACAGATATTTCCTGGGATCCTAACGAGCTGCATGGACAAAAAGATGGGTATTCCCATAATAACAATTGAGTTCTCTCCTTCCAGTGAAGACAGAACAAGAATTTGGGTGTGGGTGTGGGTGGCCAAATGAAGATGGGGTGTTACTTGCTTGGTTTGGTTTTTATTAATGAAAAGCTTTCCACCAAAATCTTGCCTAAAAACTCTTTCAAGGCTTGTGAGGTCTAAAATCTGTCAGGAGAGTCAAGTGATTTTATAAAGAGGACTAATGCAGGAAAATATATGTATTTCATGCTGGCATGTGAAGAGGAGACAACTTAGTGTGGGTAGCAGATGTAAGCAAGGTAACCTCTCTAATGATACTAGAAATTAACTGTGAATTAATTGTAGTCTTCCATTGTCCTGAATTGTGTTTTTTAAATAATGGCCTTGAAGCCTTTGTGAGCAACTATCCAGTGAGACCATGTGTGGTAAAAAGACTTATTTATTACACTGAATATCTGACCAGTCTGTTGTTGTCTTGGCCACACGTTTTCAGTGAGAATGACCTTCATTCTAGATTAATGGCAACAAGAACTGCTATGTTTGTTCTCAACACTGGTCTTCAACAAATTAAGTAAAAATTACTTCCTGCACTCAGACATCCTTAAAGACTTAAAGCTACAGCCCCCATTAAATAATGAGTTTAGCATAAGTTATGTAAGGTCACAGAAAAATAGTAAACAACAAGAGACTGAAACTAATGGTACTTTCTGAGCAATATAGCAACTCTATCAAGCATGAGACACATTAGCTGGATGCAGTCAGATAATTTTATTTCTGTTGTCTCTATCTGATTTAGTGTTATTTTAATAACACTGCAGTTTGGCTTCAGAGAGTAGAAGGCAGTGAAAAGTGCTCCAATGCTTCTGTGTACAACCTTCTCAAAGTTCTGAGGTAAAGATGTTCTTCTCTAGGACAAATTATTTTCTTCCCCAGAGAGTCTGCCTTGCTAATAAGAAAAACACAGGGAAACAGACTGCAAGACCTTAATAGGCTTCTTTTTTTTTTTTTTTTTTCAGTAGGTTCCATGCCAAATTCTATCCTTGGATGAGCTCTCAAAACCTCTCTGATTTCACAGGGACCTCATGGCTGTAAAAGAATAGATTTTTTGGTCTTAAGGTCTAAAAAGCTTCCTTCTGTATAAAGTGCTTTACACATGGAATGGCTGCTGAAGCAAATTGACTAGAATGGTAGTCAATTTTACTCTGCTGCTCTCCCACCTGAAAAGCACTTTCGGTGCCCTACAGAGAAAAGAAATGAAAGAGGAGGGGTAGAAACATGCACATGCACACACAGAGAGAGGAAAGAAACGCTTGAGAAAGAAGGTTTTAAAGAGGGAGAGAAAATGAAATAGTACTGTATGCTGTCTGTCCTACATATTTGTCATGCTGGATGGGGAGAGGTGTTTCCACGGGATGGAACATATCCAGTGGATGCACATTGAGCTAAATTCAGTCCTTATCTGCACTAGGACATTAGCTTCAAATAGCTTTGCTTAAGGGCCAGGCTATTCCCACTTTGCATCCAGGGAAAATGAAGCTTTCAGGTTCAAATCAGTTTTTAAAAGATGCGTGCTACTTAGTGTCTTGCTATGCTGTGGGTTTTGTACTGATGTTAATCCAGCATATATCTGCTGAATATGTTACAAACCTAACAGTTTCACATCAACTCCATTTCTAGCCCCATATCACCAAACCAATCTACAAGCTTTAATCAATATCGACGAGATGTCTTTAGTTAAAACTAAAACTAAACTTTGGCAGATAAGGAACCTGACAACTCTGGCCAGCAGTTTCATGAAGCTTGGACTGTGAAAGTCTATTCTAGAAAATAATCTTCAGCATATTTAGTAGAAGTGCTACTAATGCAGCAGTTACATTAGCAGTGTGAGAGTGGGAGCAACGGGAGGACACGCCAGGAAAATATGTTGATTATGCAAGGTCTCTATCTTTTGCAATAAGAATGATGTAGTGATATGGCATAAGATTGAACAGCTGTTTCTCTGAACATTTGAGAGCTAGTAGAATATATTTTAAGGATTTCTTCTGTGTCCAAAAGGCAGCCTATTTGATGCTGTTCTGGTTTTATTTTCAGGGATCTAACAGAAAGGTTACACACAATACAATATGACAACTGCAAATGTTATTCCATCCAGGGGCAACCCGGTGTGCTCACTACAGTAAATATATATTTTTCCATTTTCTGTTCTGCTGCTTCTACTTATAAAAGTAAAGGTGCAGCAATGAACAAAATATTTACTTTTCAGAGATCTTGTGCATCAAATTCTCTCATGTTTACCATCCCAGATCAATTGAGATGACAGGAATTTTGTGAACTACTTTGTCCTTTTCTAAAGTTGGTATTTGATCATTACTAGACTCAAAAGTATGGTAATTGCCAACTCATTCTGTTGGCAATAAAGTACCTCAGTCTCCTCCCCAAAACTCAAAAATGCCTTTAGTAAGGTTTAAAGCCCACTAAGCTCATGCCCTGCTTCATTTTTTTACCATACAGCCATATCCATGACACTTCAGGTCGTTCTGCTAAATAAACAACATCCTCCAGTATGTTGGCTGTGAAGGTATTCCAGCTTGACTTTCTGCCACCACACAGGGCACCAAGAAGGACACAGCTTTGTTATATTCCTTATATAAAATGCATTTTAAAACATTTACAATCTTGGAATGAAGTCTGTTTTCAAGGAATTTATCTGATTTCAAAGCTCAAGAAAAATTTTCAACCCCTTCTCAGTATTTCACATCATTGCAGAAAGCATTTCTTCTTTATTATTTTCTGATAAGTTTCTTCTTTTATAGATACAGAGGTTGTGTGAGTACCAGTTACAGTGATAGTCTTTGGAGTGTTGTCATTTGTTTTCATTTGTTGTTTGAAAAAGATTTTGTCTGATAGTGGCTCTAAGGAAGTGGTTGTCTTTCTAGATGTTGATTCTGTGCTCCTTGGTTGAAGATAAGGAGAAGATTCTCAGACATTTTAAGTTGTCAGAGCTCCATCAGCTCCTATGCTGATTCAGACAATCTGACTTACTAATTGTAATAATATACTTCTTTTTTCTAATCAGTAGCAATCTTACATTGAAAATAATGTGAGATTTCTCTCATCAAAGCATTAGAGTTATACATTATCTTTTGAAGAACACTAATTTGTATGTTTATTTTCACTCATAATGAAATGTATAATCAATTCTTTGTACCCAGTTCATCTTAATTAGGTAAATGTCTGAAGCTATATTAATTATGACTAAATCTTTAATTTTATTAGATAGATATAATCTAAACACAGCAGGATCTTGTTCATTGGAACTTTTCTTTAATGAAACTTCTTGTTATGCAAAACTTGGACTATGTGTCCCAATGTGTGTCATTTGTATTGAACATTAATTTTTAGTGAGTTGCATATTCCCTCCTGGTTAATTTTTTTTGAGTTTAAAATATTTCACACACTAAGTATTCTATTCTCTCTGAAATCTATCCTGAGTACAGTATTCCTTAGCTTTCAGTCCATAATGGAATTATGTAGGATCTGTCATATTTTTTATTTTTCATTTGATGTCTGCATTCCACCCTGTCATCAGGCAGGACCAGAGGCTGGCCTTCAGTTTTCAGAGTTGGTATTTTATTAAAATCATTGGAAAATTAGATAGAGAAGTAGGGAGGGGATTATCCCACTGTACTTGGCACTGGTGAGGCAACACCTTGAGTATTGTGACCAGTTCTGGGCACCTCAATCCAAGAGAGATCTCGAGGTGCTGAAGAGGAGGCAATGAAGTTGGGAAGGGCATGGAAAATAAATCTTATGAAGAGCAATTGAAGGAGCTGGGACTGTTTAATGTGAGGAAGAGGAGGCTGAGGGGAGACCTCATCACTCTCAACAACCACCTGAAAGGACATTGTAGAGAGGTTGGTGCTGGTCCTTTCTCACAGGTAATTGTGACAGAACAAGAGGGAATGGATTCAAGCTGCTACAGGGTAGATTGGGCATTAGGGAAAATATTTTCACTGAAGGAGTGGTCAGACACTGGCACAGGCTGCCCAGGGAGGAGATTGAGTCACCATCCCTGCATGTGTTTAAAGGTCATCTGGATGTGGTTTGAGGGACATACTTTAGGGGTGAACTTTGGAGAGTAGGGTTAATGGTTGGACTAGGTGATCCCAAGGATCTTTTCCAACCTGAATGATTCTGTGATTCTAGAGAATTTCAAGAACTGGTGACCTGGCAGTGCAGGGTTAACTGTTGGACTTTATGATCTCAAAGGTCTCTTCCAAGCAGAAAGATTCTAAGAGATCCTAAGAACGCTGCTACTTGCATCTTTTGCAACTCTTAGTGGGTGAGATTCATTTCTGTCCACGTGGAGCACACCAAAGAAAACTCAGCCATGAGACAAGGGTCACATTGTACTTTTGAGTTCATCTGCTGTTTGTGTTTTGTGTTCTTTATATCCTTGGTCAACAAGTTTAAAGAAAGTGATACATGTATGATTTAAGGAGTTACATGGCTCATTAACTGCAATATAGCTGACAATTGGATTTCAAAGACTTGTTTCTTAGGTTAGCAGATTTTTAGCACAGCCTGAGATACTTCAGACCCCAGATGTGCAAAGGAATAAAAGAATGAGCACACTCTTGCCTGCTCCTATTCCTGGGGCTCCCCGAGGAGCAGCAGTTATCCTTGAAAGCTTCTGTGCTAATGCAACTGCTAGTATGAGGAGGAGACTACTCAGCTGCCCCCAGGCACAGCAGAACGGAGGAGAGCTTTTAGAAATGCAGGGAGATGAGGCAAAGGGAAGGTGCTGGCAGGATCTTTATCTCAAATTTCAGAGTTCATCAACTCAGAAATGCCACAATCTGAGTGGATGTTGTAGCTGAGGTACACTTCAAAAATCTATGTAAACCAAAACCACCAAGTTTGATACGGCTCTATCAAGGGCTCTCTGAGGTTAGAAAATAGCACTTCAAAAAGCAAATGAATTTAAGTGGACTTGTGCCTGTTGAAAGAGGGGAGCCAGCTATCAAAGAGGCATTTCCAAGCTGCAGCTGAATTAAGTAGGAAAATGCAGTTTCCAGTTGTGGGCTCTCCTGAGCCAGTCCTGTCACTGTGTTAGAGAGGATCTTTTTTGAAGGATGAACACCCTCAGAGTTGAAGGGAAATGGGGTTTGTGGCTGGCCACGCGAGGTTTTGCTGAAATACCAGCTCAAGCACAGAAGCCTGACCTATGACTTTTTCTGTGAGTGTTTTGGAGGCAAAGTTGTGCATAGTCTGTGATGAGTGGAACCTGAAATGGCAAAGCTCAGCATTGCTACCAGCAGTGAAGTGCCTGACTATAAATAGTGTATTTTAGTCAATTTTAATTCCTAGAACAGCTTTTATCTTATGACTGTCCCTTCTTTTGTCTCCTTCTGTAAACTGCTTCCTCAAAGAAAGTTCAAACAGATATACAGGCACATTAGCTTATTAAGTAATAATTATGGTAATATAAACAACATAACAAATGGTAGAACATGTTGAGAAATGTAGACACACTCATCAAATGCTGAGATTTGTAATAACCTGCTCCAACTGCACTTTTATTGCAGTCATTCAGTGTAGTCTCACCCGTTTTACCTGTTGCCTCTTTACTGCCATAAAATGATAAACTACAATTACGTTTGGTCTTCAGCCATACCATCTTACATCACAAAATTGCTTTGAAAGCACAGCACTGAGAAGAGCCCAGTTTACACATATCACTTGAAACATGGAAACCTGCCTCCCATAAGCATCATGCTGTCTTGCAGCCTACCTCCTCAGAAGAGATGTTAACCTCTCTGCCTGACTGTGCACTGAGTTTGTGAAATACATACATTCTGGTGAGAAAAGAAAGTGAGAGCTTGGGCGACATTCACACATCCATCACACAAATGCTGTTTGTACCTGTGAAGCTGCTCATGCTCTTGGATCTCCTGCCCTGATACGTGTGGCCTTTTAGGTGCCCTAGCTGAGAAGTGACTTTGAAATTGTAAGTAGAGACCTCAAACCCCAAAATACATAAATTGGATGTCTTGTCAGCTAATACCTCTTGCTTTTATGACAATAAAGCCTGCTGACACATGTGGTCGTGGCAAGAAGGCTTTTTGCAGTGTGAATGGAGCAGCTGCTGCTGATCAGGGAGGGAAATCAATGACTCAGCATTCATCAGAAGCATCCTGCTGGTCACCACTGCCAAGTGCCAAGTCATCGATTTTCCTCCCTGCTAGGCGTAGACTGCTCTATTTTCTTTACAGCAAGCTTTCAAATGTTCGCAGTGCACTGTCTGCAGCTGGCAGTTCCCATCGGTAGGTCTGGAGCACCCCCAGCACATCAGTTGTACTGGGGCTGGGGGAGAAACCTCACATTTGCCCAATGTAGTTTGGTTTTTTTTTTTACTCTACAAATCACCCTGCTGACCACAATGAGCATAAATGAGGTGTTCTGCTTGCCACAAACTCACTACGTAATTTTTCCTGTGAAGTGGCAAATGGAACACGATATGCAGGGCTCACAGATTCACAGACACTGAAACAAATCCAACAGCATGCAGTTGTCATCAAGAAGTATGTCTAGGAAAACCTCTCTATCTGCACAGTTTCAGCCCCCTGTGCTGTACCCTCCAGTTCTTCAGTATCCAGACAAAGAGATTGCCATATATAGTGCACATTAGAAGTTCTGCCCTTTGATTTCTCCTTTTAAAAGAAATCAGCTTTACATCCTTATTTTATTGTCCCTCAGTCTTGAATATCTTTTTTCTATGGAGACCCTGGAAATCAAAAATAGAATCAGAGAGGGGTCTTTGTCTGCCAGAATTAAAATCTTGTGAGTCGTGTTTTTCCAAATCCTTCCCAAAATTCTGCCAGAATTCAGCTCACAGCTTCAACTTCAGGAATACCGTGAAGGTGGCTACAAACAATTATATTAATTTACAACTTGAAAAGCTCATTTAAGCTGAAATGTGTGATACATTCACATAGATCTTTTCTGTTTCACTTAGAGCAACAGAATTGCAGAGTTGAACAATAAAGCTTGAAAGCTTTCGGTTCCATTCCTTTTCCAAGATGCAAATGAAGCAAGTTCAGAAATCTGCAACCCAGCTTCTACTTACTGATTTTGATCTAAGAAATAACATCTTTATTAGAATACTTACTTCAATTGAATATTTGCTTAAAAATAATATCCCACTGTATTACAGTTGCAAAGATTTTCAGACCCGTAACATTGCCATTCTCTTCAGAAACAAGGCAATATGCAAATAAGTTGTTATTTATAATAGCTCCAGATTGCTATGTTTGTAAAATAATTATATTTGCCAGTTAATTGACCTTGTGTGCACAATAGGGACAAAAATAAAGAAACGATGCATGAAAATTCAAAGTAACACTGGATTGGTTTGGAAAAGTATATTAAATGTTGATTTTCAAAAATAGTGAGCAATTAATTGCTGCTGTAACGAACAATTCTATTTTACTCTGGCAACCATACTGTGTTAACACAATATATCAAGAGTCAAAGCTGAGCACTTTGATTGCAGTGTTTGCACTGTAATAAGTGTGCTTTTGAATTAATGTTAAATTTTCACCTCAAATGGGCTTTACAGACATGCAGATGTTGTCCTGTTTGTCAGTCTGGTTGAAGAACTTTTGCCAGGTGGGTGCCAGTGAATGCAGTAGCACCTGATCAATGGTGTGCAGCATTGCAGTGAGCTGCACTTGTATGACCATTTCAGTGTACTGTAATTGTTCTCCAACACTTCCCCCACAGGTTAGTCTGGCTTCCAACAGAGGCAGAAGTGAATAACAAGCCAATCAGCATGCAAAATACTGAGCAGAGCAGCTCAGCACAGAGCCAGCAGCCAAATGTGAGATTAACATGTGGCTGCAGCCAGGACAGTGACTCTTCACACTTGGCTTTCTCAGCACTGCACGTCTGCTCCCTGTATCTTCTGAATCATACTTCTGTTGTTTACTGCTCAAAATAAGTTGTTACCCATGTCAACACTGGGTGATTAATGCAACTGCAGAAGTGGGGCTGGATTATGTTCGTTGCAAATGAGTGGCTAGGGACTCGATTTTCCCTCTGTTGGAGCTTTGGAACTGTGTCCAGAGGAGCTAAAGCTGAGCCTGCAATGCTGATTCTGAACCCTAAATACTGGTGCTGGGGGGATGCAGCCTGATGATGGCAACTGGACTTGCAGTCAACAGCGTGTAGGGGACCCTGTTCTGATATGTAAAGCACTTCCCTAGGTGCTCCCAAGGCAGTCTGATTGAAGAACAGTGTGTAGACCAGCACAGAACAGTTCTGCCTCTGCTGTACTCTAGTGGTACATTCCTTTTTGATTCAGTGAATGGCTATTTCCCAGAGACATTTTGTCTGTGGCTAAAAAAGTTGTCTACAGAACAACCCCGGGGCTGTTATTTACACTGTGGGACTTGGAGGCCCCTGCTGTTGGTAGCTGATTTCTCCCCTGCTTTTCCCCTGGGCCCACCAAGTGTCTGGACACTCTCACCAGTTCAGGAAGCTCTTTCCTTTCTACTGGAAAGAACTGTCTCTAGCAACTGACCTGAGACCACTACTCCTTTTAGATACACACTTCACAGCTTTTAGAAGGTAGCAAATTTCAGTCACTAGTAGCCTGGGGTGGCTTTAACCAGTGGTTTAACAACTGGTTCAAAATCTCCGTATTGTATTACAAATCCCCATAGGCATCCAGCAGGGTTTTTATGATTTAACATGGTTTTTTCCCTCCATTTTTTTTAGCATTTCCAGAATTTACATTAGCTGCTCTGAGACTAGATGGATGAGTGCCCATGGTTTAGCTCAGTTCTCAAACAGTCAGGTATCCACAAGTTGGGAAGCATCAGCTTTGGCCTGTGAAGGTTTGTGCCTTTCTGTGAAACACGTACAATGGTTTTGTGCTGTCTTTTCCAAAATGGAATCTTTTACAATCCTGCTCTAGTGCCAGCACACCCTTATGAAAGGAGCTAATCTGTGCTAACGATTGTGTAAGAATAAAATGGGGGAAAAAAAAGGAACACAGGAACTTCTCTAAATTTATGGCATTACAGTCTTTCCCATGGCAACACAGAGAGTCAGACGGTTAGGTAGCAAAGTACAAGCAGGAAGAAAAGGCAAACAATGACAGAGAGAAAATAAAGGCAAAGAAAACAATGTGATTTTCTCTGAAAATATAAGAACTAAATGGCAGAAGAAAATCTGTATAAATGGTGCTTGTAAAGAATATCCTTCAATATGTGTTCATTTCTTTCTATTAGCCTAACTTGTCTAAAACATATACAGAAAGCCCTTTAATATCCCATTATACTGTATACTAAAGCATTCAGGTCTAATACTATTACTGATAAAGAAACCAAAAGCATATTTACAGAGACTGAATGTCTATAAAGAGGAGATCAAGCAAGTCTCTTGAGAAAAGAAAGTCCCATATCAGATTATTGTGTGAAAAAAATAGCATGCTCATCTCAATTACTGCACCAATCAGGTTTATTTAAAAAGGAAGTAATTCTGGGTTTATGTCATAAATTCACTCTTTTTTTTAAGCCTGTAAACATCCAATAAATTAAATTTTTAGATAAGATCCATTTTGCAAAAAGCTATTTATGAAAAGCTTCAGATAATAATTAGAGAGGATTTAATGACCTAATAACTGACTAATAGCAGCACACAGTAAGTACACTGAATTAGATCCTTCTGTGGAGTTGCAGGTTTACCTCAGATCAGTTGCAGTTTCATATACAAGGTAAATTGCTCAAGTCTGTAATTCCTACATCAGTGAAGGTATGTAGCAGAAGACTTCTGATTATAGTCTCTTTAGGCTGTAAGTAAAACATCTTTAATAATGTTTGTCAGGGTTAACTGTCTAGCTGAACCTAATGCAAAGCCAAATACAATGTTATGCTGTAAAGTTATGAATATTAACATCTGAAACATAAAAGGAAGTTCTGCTACTTAGCATAAACATGGACCAATTTGTTATTGTCAGTATGGTGCAGAATATTAAAGCTTTTCCTTAAAAATGCCTGTATTATGGCTTATATTAACTTTAGTACTGTACTAAACACTATAGGTACTCTACTAAAGTTAATATGAGCCTTTTCATTTATTATAATGCACTTTGAACCAGTTCCTGGCATTAATTTCATTCCTGGTCATTCAATTTACCTCTGAATAAAGATGAATAAAATGTTACCCTGAGCCTGGCAAGAGGGAGAGAGAGGTGATGGTCCAAAATCAGAAGCATTAACACAGTACAACTTGTATCCCTTAGAACTAAAACTACCACTTTACTACTTGAATCTTTTCTAGTGAGATTTAATTTCATTTTTAAGAACTTCAGGGCAGGTTAATGAAGGTCTACTCCTGTAATAGACACAAGGTATTAAAATGGGTCAAACTGAAACCCTCGACAGACCATTGCAGTGCTTGGGGACTTTGAAATCCTGAACCAAACTTTGTGTGTTAGCAACACTCGGCCATTCTTGCTCTTAGAAGGGGTGCTGGGAGCAGTCAGTCACTCCTGAGTGATGCTGTGTTCAGTCTCACCTGTCTGCTGCTCACAAGCACCAGACACAGCTGTTGAAGGGCAGTGCATTGACACACTTTGCGTGCAGTCAAGCTCCACTTCTCTGTTCATACTGGAGTGTAAAACAGCACAGAAGTAGTTAAGAAAAGGTAGAAGAGGAAAAACACAACCACATGCAAGCAGAACTCTCTCTGGAGTAGCATAGCTATGCAAATTCGGGGTCAGATCCCTCATATTGAAAGTATCTTTAAGAAAGGAAAAGCAAAGATGGTCAGAGCAGTTCCACAGGCACTCACTGCTCAGAGTGGAGCTGGCTACAGTGATGCAACCACGACACAGCTCCTGATGCCCCTGGTTGAACAGGGGCTGTGTGCAGGTCAAATTCCACTGGGAAGGCAAACAGGCAGAGGGACATAACCAGGAAGAGTGAAAAATGAAAGATAATGTTTAGGTTTTAAACAAAAGGGGGGTTATATATATGTATAGATATGCCTGATGAAAAGTTGGCACTTAAAAACCTATATAATTGCGTGCATTATATTTCTGGAAGTGTCTTATTGCCACTGCATTGCTATTAAAATGCAAAACAATTGCAAACATGTCATGTTTATTAAACCACTAAAAAAATGTTCTGATGGCATTATGACTTCAGTTTCAAAAGCATAGAAATGGGCAGAGAAACAAAGGAATCAGAAGCCCAATTCTCAATTTACTCTTTCGTGCCTAATTATTGGAACACCCAGGGTGGATCCCATAGTCCTGTGGGATGGCTGCAGCAATAATCTCACTTTTTACAAGAAATAATCTCAAAGTGCATTGCAAATTTAGCAGTTGGTATCAGGCTGAGCAGAAGAGGACTACAGCTGTAAGGGGGGTTTGAGGGAAAAGGCTGACAGGGAGGGAAGCATCCATCCTCTTGCACCTCAGAAGCTGCAAAGGAATCATAGGTGTGCAGAATGCAATTATGCAGACTGAAATTAGGCCAGTTCACTATAGCTAATTCCTTGTCTTTTACAACAAGTGGCACAGGATCTTTAATGCCACAGATGATTAGGTTGTCAGCTTTAGGTGTCATCCACAAGTTGGCAGCTCTTGTAGCCCACCCACGAGCGTGGCCAGTTTTTGGAGCACAGGAATAAATCCTGGAAGGGTGACATGCAGCATTTCTCCTCAGCTCTCCTTCGTGACCCCATGTTCTGCAGCAGTGGAGATGTAGATCCAGTGCCTTCTCACTCATGCTTTCAGCTTAAAGTTGCCATTTATTAAATCCATCATCATCATTTATGTCCTGCTCATACATCATTCCTACCTACTGTAAAACCTCTTCCCAGGATTTAAATCACCCTGGCCCCAAAAAGCTTGTGCAATCTGAACAAAGCATCTTAAGCTATCAGAACAGCTTCATCTAGAACATGCTACAAACAAATAAAAGGAAAAATGTTGTTTGTGTTCTTTTTGTGTTCTGTTAATAAGAGTTATGCAGGAATAGAGATATTTGGCACCGAGTAAGTTCTGGCAACAGTGAGACACAGCCCCAGCAGATGAGGGAAGTTGCTATGACTTCGAAATGAACTCTCCCTGCCAGTCCTGGAAATGTTCTTCATTTAATTACATAGCCTCAAAGTTTGGATGATATCTGGGATGTTGACTACAGACTTAATAACATTGCACTTGTTTTACTTTTAGCTCTCTCCTCTAAAACGAAGTGTTCATTTTGTTCTGTTGCTGACATCCCTTTCTGGGTAGCACACTGTACCTTTCTGGAGCTGTTCCTTTCACAAATCTTCAGCCTGTCAGATGGTGCCAGTCCAGCATCACGTCTAGATTTTTAACTTTAAAAACTGTATTGCCACCATTCCTTTGCATCAGAACCGTTAGATGTTGTGCAACATCCCAAACTGCTCTGAGATCATGGGATAAAAATAGACTGTTGGGAATCCAGCAGAGTTTTAAGGCAGTAACCACACATGATTCTTGCACTCCAAGGATTTCATTGCAGATGCACTTTTTGAAAGTACGTGTCAAAAAAAAGATGTTTTCAAACTAAAGCTGGACTCATACTTGGAAACTCCTCTTCATAAAGCAAAAGTCTGCTGTGTTGGTGGAGTTGTGCTTGAAAAGAATGGACATCAGGAAAAGATGAGTGGTGTCCAAGAGGAGCTCCAGCTTTCTCCTTCAAGGGCACTCCTGTTTTCTCAGGCCCCTGTGCATAAGAGGGTAAAGCTCCCAGTCTTTATCACCCCCTCCTTGTGTACATCTAAAGGTGTCCAGAATCCTGCTGAAAAACAGTAAAATGGGCAACACTGACACCTATATTCCATGATGTAAATTGTAATGACCCAAGTCTGTTGCATGAGCTGTGGCAAGCCCTTGCTTACAGTAGGTGTGGAAAAGGGGAATGAGGAGCAACTGGTATTTAGGCATATTTTAGAATTACATTATAGTTTTGTTTCATTTTGATTTCAAACTGCATATTGCATGTCAGGTTTTGCTGAATTCAAGAGGGGGACATTTAATTCATACCGTTAGTATTTTAGGTAACAATTTCAAATGGATCATCAGAAACTACTTTCCCAAACATTTCCATTTTTATGCTCCTGACAATGGGATTCTCAGCCCATTCCAACCCACTTTTCCTTGTCTCCATTTTGCTCTGTGCTTCTCTGCATTCTGCAGTGCATCCTTTATAAAATCACACACTTTTACCTTGAAGTCCTGTCTGAAGGTGGTTCCTAGCATGGAGCAAGGTTGAGTCTGTGTGAAAGGGAGAGCCCATTTCACAGCTTGTGGGCAGGACACAAGCGTTTTTATTGCCTGTCATTTCATCCTGCCTTGGAAAGGTGGTAACACTGCCTAAACCCAGTGCAGCTGCCACCTTGGCTCTCAACGTTGAAATGGGACTAGTAGGATATTTAAGAGCACTTACAAGAACAAACCTGGTTGCTGGTATTTAACACTTGTGCTTATCTGGTTTTTAAAAGGACAATAAATAATTCATTCTTGCTTTTCCCATTCAAAAGCTGTATCACCATAACTTACTGGAGACTGCACACACCTTTCTTCCTTCTCAGAGTGGGCTGCTCAGAGAAAGATGTTTTCAGATTCCTAAGGAAGGGTGTTCAGACTGGAGACTTGCTAACAACATTTGCTTTCTGCTGTAGGAGTTCCTGTCTGCGACTTGGTTTTGTGTGATAATTTAAGGACAGATGTAGAAGCACTCCTTCCCTGGGTCTCTGGAAGCAGGCTAGCAGCATTCAATCATGATTACATTACGATGATTCAAGGCTAAGAATACTGATGCCACCCTTCCCCCACAGCTCTCTGTAGCACACACAGACACATGCACACAGGCACACACAGAGTATTATCTCTGTTTGCCTTACTAATGTCATTGTGCAATATTCCATTTTCCTCTCTCTTCTTGTCCCCGGGGACTGTAACAAACCCCTGCTGGACCTTTTATCCACCCACTAAGTCCAGATTAATTTATTATACTCCATCTAGTTTTTGAACTGTTCCTTCTAAATGTGTGATGGGGCTTAGGGCTGTGCAAAGGGGATTCAAGGATAAGGGGAGAAAACATCCTCGGGCTCTAGCTTACAGTGAAAGGTTGTGTTACAGTGTGAACACCTCTACTATTATTATGCATAGCCATGGAAGATGATGCAGAAGGAATGCCTGATTAGAGCTCACATTTAGCTAAATTAACATCTCAAGTCCATTTTTTTGTATAAATCTGAGTTCATCATAATCTAAAAGCAAATATTTGCCTTTAATATCTCTGATTTATGCATAGAATACAGTGTACTCTTCATTTCCTTCTTAATTATTATTATTTTTTTAAACAGCTTCCAGGCAGAAAGTCAAAGCCTGCTGTGTTTTATATTATACTCTGCAACTCATTTTCCTGTTTTTATTTTTTTTAATAAAACATCTAATTAATCCATGTAATCTGAATACTTTCTGTTTAAACTCAATGTGCTAATGGAAAGAAGTGAATGAAAAGGTAACTAATTTGTTGTACCGATGAAAGTAACAGCTAGGTAAAAAGTATATAGAGATAAAAACTTGAATGCTTGATGCCTTGTATGTGAATCGTGACTGAAAACAAATAACTACAAGTGGAAAATGTCTGAAAAAAGTTCTCCAGTGAAGTGGAAATTATGCTCCTAATTTTTGCCATCTCCTTTTTGCTCATTGCGTTACATAAGCTGGGCCTGATGATCCTGCATTTGTACTGATAAAACTGCTATTTATTTTCCTATTGCAGAAAGCCTCAATGTGAGTTTTTTACATGATTCTGATAAAAAGAGAGCTTGAAAGATTGTTGCATCTCAGGCCTCTTTATCTTGAACACGATAAATGACTAATTATGGTAGAAGTTTCTTTTGCTTTTATCTCTGTCTGACTCTGCATCTTCTGGAGAGAATACAAACAAGAGGAACTGGAGCCAATCATATCTTTAGAAATTAAGAAGGTAACTTCAGGTGGCAAAGTCTGTAATAAAGGAAAGGACCTTGGACAAGTGTGCTTTTTGATGAATTGTCACTGGCACAGTTTTTAATGGAATGTTTGTCAGACTTTTTCATGAAACACCAGCAGCTCTTTAACATCTTTAAAATTATTACCTAGACAATTTCCCGTAATGATGAAGTTGGAAATCGATGTAGGAAATATTACCATAGTAAAAGTAAAAAGATGCCTACAAATGGTAATGTACAAAACCTCACAAGGGAAAGCTTACATGCCTATGAATCTTTCCCAGTAGAAATATTATAAATCATACATAAGTCAGAATATGAATGAGAAAAAGAAAAATTACTATCAAGATATAGTTTAGATTTGCTTAAAGTGTTCATGGTTTGGCACAGACGAATGCAAACAGAACACGTTTGTTAAGCATGGTCAGCAGAAATGTGGCATCCTGCAGCATCCAGGTGGAATTGGAGAAGTCCTGTGTTTTTGAAAAATGCATTAGATCTGTTTCTCTGCCCTCTTTTGCATCTGCATCAACATCAGCCATAACACATCACTATTAAGTGGCTGCGTAGCAAATGCAGTCAGACCCTTTTTTTTTTTCCCCAGGAAATCTCACCTTTGAGGCATTGTGAATTTGGCAGTATGGTCTTGAGCCCACCAAAACAAAAATGTGGCACAAAGTTGGTCGTTCACATCTAGAGCCCAGCATGAAATCTCAGCCCAGTTGTACCAGTGGCAATATTCCAAATGACTTAAATAGGAGCAGCAGCCTTCTGATCCCCCGTTTCACTAACTACAAGATACCATTTGTTCTTGGCAGTGGCTGTTTACACTGCAAATACAACTGGGTGCATTTTAAAATATCCAGGAATCTCAGTGTTACCAAGTTAGATTTTTTCCTAGCTCTGATTCGAATGAGGAATACAATAATTGATTCCATGCTATGGCTTCATTCCTATCTATACCCAGGATCACTTTGCCTTCGTGTTGTACAGAACAGTAACAGGGAGATGCTCTCCATCCTTCCAAAGTTTTATAAATGATGTGCTGAATGATGCAGCAGGTGGTAAAACTAGGACACAAGTGGCATGGGAAAATCTCAGAATCACAGAATGGTAGGGGTTGGAAGGGACCTCTGGAGTTCATATAGCACACCCCCTTGCTAAGCAGGTTCACCCAAAGGAGGCAAACCAAAAAACCCTCCAGGTGGGTTTTGAAAGTCTCCAGAGAAGGAAATCATGCAAAAAAAAACCCAATCAATCAAACAAACAAACAAACCAACAAACCACCCAAAACCATAAAACAACAACAACAAAAAACCCCAACAATACAAACAAAAAATACAATAAAATAAATGAAATTTAGCAAAGAAGCTTGAGCTACATCTTTGTCCACAAAACCACTCTCCTAGAGGGGATAGAGATACACACCTTCTGCTTTGTAGGCACTACTGGGACCTTGAACTTGGCTGGAAAATAGTCAGCAACACAAATAGTAATGGTCCCTGCATCAGTTTCCCAAGCAATATACACATCTTATACTGCAATGTTTTGTAATGAATGCTGAACTCAAAAAACATCCACAAGATCATCAAATCAGCTAATAGTGAACACTGCAGAGATCCAGATTAGTGTCCATCAGGGTTGAATCCAGAATGACTAATGTAGCATTCCACTTAAAAGAAAAGCTTTCTAAAAGGTAGCAAAGAAAGTAAGGATTTGTCATCTGGTTTAATTGTTTTAATCACCACCAAATCATGGACTTGATTTGCAGAAATCTCATGTAAGTGATTACAAAAATCTTTCCTGTAGATACATCTTATTCTACATCACCATATCTCACCACTGGTTGTTAGTTGCCTTAATCTCCATTTCATGGCAAGAGTCTGTTAAGCATGTCTGATTTTGGAATGACCTAGCAATAAATGCCAATTTCAAGTATCAATGAAAAAGGGTTTTTTTGGTATGTATCCATGGAAAAAAAAAAATAAAATAAACAAAAACCAGTAAAAAAATCCCTATAGCTCCCTTTGGAATGTTTTCCCAACAGCAACATCCCCTTGTTCATAGAACAGTGTTTACATGTGGATTTGCATCACATGTGCAAAACAGCACTTTATGAGCACATGGGTTTGTTATATTATGATATTTTGCAAGCATTCCCTCTTCTAAATCTTCTTTTTTTTTTTTTTAATTAAGAGTTTCTTTCACCTTATAGATTATATCTGTAGTAGATTTTAACTACTATGTAATAATATTGTATTGTCTTAGTATCAATGACATTGAAATAATGAATTAAAAATATAATAAGCTTTAAATAATGAATTAAACCCAGCTGTTCCTAAACTGCTGTATAACACACATTAGCATGGTTTGGGGTAGACAGTTTGGTTTTGTCCATCTGGCCAAAGGTGGGTGTCATTTTGCTGGGAAATTAAGAGGGGGAGGGAAGATGTAAAATAATAGGATAGAAGTTGACCTAAAGGAGAGAGTTGGTAAGATCTCAGTCGCCTGCCAAGGTGGCTCCACATGGAGCCTCCAGAAAAGGTTGCAGATGACACCAGAATTGTCGTTCAAAGGGTTCATGTTTTAATTTACACAAGGACAGAGGGGTGAACAGTAGGCTATTTACAAATTCAGCTGTGCCCTATTTCAGTCTGAGACAAAGTCACATTGTATAAAGATAACGCTGTGCTCCTGATTCAGGTGATTTCTGACAGTTTCCATTTCTCTCTTCTCAGCTGGCTTTGGGATAAAGCAAATGACTTCTTGCTGGTTTGGGTTGTGTGCTCTCTAAGCATACTGCTTGACCAACAACAACAAAAGCTAGTGGTTCACCTTCTATGAAAGCATATCCTCTTCTTATGTGATAGCAGGATAGTGGAGTTTCTTGATCTTTTAAGCCCTGGAAGAGCAGCTGGCCAAGGCTGTAAAGTGGCACAGGTGCTGGGACTCAGTGAAGGTCTGGGTCCCAGCTGGCAGATTAAACAGGCCTCCTGACTGGAAAGATGAGCAGGTTATGGAGTAGGAGCTTGTGCAGAAGAGGCGTAGAAAAGCTCTGTGGCCAGGGTTTGATTTCTGGGTTGTTGTAAAGGTCTGAGTGTTTCTGCCTAGCTTTCAAAAGAGGTGATGTTGGCAGTTGTTTCCTATTCTTGGACTGCAAACAGCTTATTCTAGAAGTTTGTTACAGCAGAATGCTGGTGGCTGTCACCCTGTGCAAGGACTTCAGATGTGCTGCTGTCTGCTCCTGATGTGCAAGGTAAAGGCATTCTTGTTATTGATGCTAATCTGATGTTACCTTGACTTTGGGTAGTTGTGGCATTCTTCATCTGCAAAGGCAAAAATTCAGCCAGTTTCTTAAATCTTTGCTGGTGCAGGAAATGTCTTGGGAGCTTTTCCACTGTAAAAAAAATGGAGAAATCTCTTAGAGAGGTTGACCACAGTGAGCCCACTGCCTCTGCATGCAGAGCTGCAGCTCTCTGCTGCTGACTTGCCTCTGCCTTTCTTGGAAATGAAAAGAAAGGGAAATCCTAAAGCTTGATTTCAGGTGGAAGTGCACTTGTGAGAGGACTTGGAAAGCATAGTTTCGGACAAAAGTGTAACTTGTCTGTCTTCGCCGTTTCAGCAGGGGAAAAACATTTTGCCTTTTAACTCAATATATGGGGTTTCTGTCTACTACTAGCACTTTTGATAGCAATATGAGTCTTTTGGAGCAAAGTAACAGGCAAGTAATAGACAGTCACATTCCTAAAATACTAGTAAAGTTAAACTGTTTCTTCAGGTTTGAAAGAAAGTGTTATTCCGCTCTTTTTAATGACTGAGGCCTAGTCTTAGGCCAAGGCTCTGACTTTATTTATGATTATGACCTGCTTTCTGCACCCAGTTCACTCAGTCCAACTGATTGCATACAGACTATATCTTTTTATTTTAGCTAACAGTCTAAATTTTACTTTTATAATGGTATGAGAAGTAGAATATTTGAAGACTTGAACAAACCTTTACTAAATGTTTGCTATTTGTGTGTGTAGAATGGCTCTAGAAAGAAATAAACACAAGAGACGAGCATGAAAGTTGCAGTGCTGGATACAATACTGAAGACTAAGCAAAATTATTTCAGTAGCTAAATTTGTGCATCTGTTTGAAAAGAAAAATCTTAAGACAGTAATTCAGTCCTAATAAAATAATTAAATCCTAATGAAAGATATATTCTCCTACTTATATAAAAATTCCCGAAACTGATAGGACTCAAACCAAAAATGTTCAGAGTTTACATCCAGGACCAAATGGGCAGATGTCTTTAGGGAGGATTGGTGTTTGCTGAGGTGATGCTAGGGGATAAACACAGCTCCAGCAGCTATTTCTGACTGAACAGGAAATAGCCAAAGCCAGCCCGGCTCCGTGCTTTGTTCTTCTGCAATGTGTCACCTTTACTGAGGATAAAAGTGAGTCAGATATTGAATGTCATTGCTGAAATTACTTTTGTTTCTCTTAAAACAGAAATACAGGTTTGTAGAAAAGGTAAAAATATATTTGTGTGCACACAGTTCTCTTTTAAAGCGTTTGAAGCTCTATTTTCAAAAGCCTGCTTCAAGTATACCTAATGCAAAATGCTGCAAAATAATCCTGTATAGTTGTTTACTAATAATAGATATTCTAGGCAAAGCTGTTTGAAGTGCTGCTTTACGGTCATCTGCTGAATTGAAAAATCCTGTACAAACAACATTTTTACACTTCAAGGTAACAGTTAAATTATCTAGACTTGGTAACCCACACTCAAAATTCTGCTTTACACTGGTATGGGGAATACTTATTTTAAGCACATCCAGTAAAATACATACTTTAAATTATATTTTACAGTTCAGTGGTTTTTCTAACCTGAAGATCCCAAAGTGCTTCTCAGATGGAGGTGAAGTTAGCTTAAGAATAGTCCTATGAGCACAATTATTTCCATTTTACACAGGGAGAAAATGAGCAATGAAAACTGATGGTTTGTTGAAGGTTGCACACAGGTGCTGGCAGTAAGAATAGAATCTGCACTTCTTGTCTCCCACTTCTGTGCTTTAACTATAAAGCCACTATTAGGCTTTCCAAATCATCCTGTGATTGAGTAACTTTGATTAGATCAGTGGAGATTCAGGAATTCTGAGCTAATTAATGCTCTGGCACTTTTCAAACCCTCAGCTGCTCTTTACCTCTGATGGTTCCATAGGGTTCGATGACTTGCAGTGATGTGTCTCTGAAGAGACAACAAAGAAAGGCAAATAAAGGATGGGGATTCACTAACCTTGTCTGAAAAATGTAGGGGCCATACTCACAATCATTTGCCTAGGTTTTATAGGCTTCTTATTCTTTTTAAACAGAGGGTGTGAAAGCTTCTAAGAGGGACCCTGTCATGTTAAAATCTGTTAATTTAAAAGTTCTTCCTTCTCGCCGCCCTCTGCACACTGTTCCTCCACTGACTGCAGTAATTCACCTCAATTCTCTTTTTCAGCTATGCCTTTCCTTTGAGGTGAAATAGAAAAAACATTATTCCTGTGTAAGCTATGAGGAATCAAATATTACAAAGACTCTGCCAGCTGTACTTCTAAATAATTAGGGAAGGACATAAACTGCTATTCTTTAATCGGGATCAATACCCCCTGGAAGTGTGGGGTTAGATGTTTTGGCTGCTGTGTATAGAGTGAACTGTTTCAACTGTTCCACTAGTAAGAAGATTACTTATGAAGACAATAAGGAGGCTAAGCTATTAACAGTGATGAATTTTGGAGCAGGTAATTTTTTCAGTCCCATTAAGAGCACATGGCTTGTCAGTAATGTTTGGATATCAAGAGATTTGCATTGCAAAGAACCAGGAGGATTTGAGAGCATTCATTATTAAATTGTAATGGTATCTGAATTCTCACTATTACTCTTGGTCTCTCTCCACGTGGCAAAGGTTTGTGTTTTCTATTTTACTTTGGTATTTTGATATGCTCCAAAAACCCAGAGGTGGGTCACAGTTAATGACTATGGATATACCCAACACAGGTAATTGACCATGTTAAAAACAAAATATAGAAAACACAAGTTCTTTCTAAAATTACATTTATATTTTTTGTTAAGTTGTAGTTCGGAATAGGAAGGCAGTTTTTTAGAAATAGGGTGTTTTGTGAACCTAGGCCTCTAAATACATCATAAAACCTGTCAATATATATACACCACTGCAGAAAGTGAATGCTTTGAATGGTTAAAAAAAAAAGATATGTCTTGCTCCTTAAAAATCTATGAGCAAATCAGTGTGAGGAACACAGAGATGAAGTAACTTCACAGTGTTAATAGGGCTTAATGTATAAAGTATTAAGCACTGCTGTAGCATCCATAAAACAACACAGCTAATGCTTAAACTTGTTTGACATTGGAGCCGTTTTACTACTCATATTCCAGCATATTTACAAATTGAGAAGAGGCTTGTTGAATCTTGTTCCCTGATAGACTTCTGAAGTATTTGGGCTGGTAGTTTTCAATTACTTCATCTTGGCTGCGATTCAAAGCAGGGCAGCAGAAGGGGAGGGAGGCACTGAGCTTGACCAGCTGAAGCACCAGAGGATAGCTCATACTCTTAAAGGGGAAGAGCCCAAAGCCAGGGCTCTCCCTGACACACATTATTAGCTATTAATAGAGTTTCATTATTGTGTGGATTTGTCACAATTGGCTCTTAGGACAGGGTGTCTACGTGCCTAACTAATTATTCCTAACCTGCTTGGAGGCACATTTGTGAATGCCAATCATTTATTGCCAATTTACATACTTGGGGGAGGGGACTGGGGCAAGAAGTTCAGGAATCTGAAAACACTAGAGTTAATGCATTAAATTTTCCCTCAAGATCACCCTGTGCCAGGACTTGACAAGTCCATCTCTGTCCTAAATAACCCTAACCTCTTGCATCCTTCACAAGCAACAGGAAAGCTGAACAATTTCCTCAAGATGACTTGAATTCCTTGGAATAATATCAGTCATTGTGTTGAATCTGAGGATGTTTTTAAAGAATGAAATGATCTATTTATGATAAAGCCCTGATTTACTTATTTTATATGAACTTTTCAATGCCTTCCTTTGGCATAACCCACTTTGCAGTGTGTCAGGAAGCATTTGCCTAACAATCCGTAAGTGAACATAAATCTCCTGTTTGAATATATATGATTTTAGCTTATGATTTTTTTTTTTCCTTGCCCTGAGGTTTGAAGTGACTTTTTTTCACATGGTAAGAAGGTGGGCAAAGCTCAGTGTAGGTGTCAGGGTAGCATCATTAACCACCAGTGCCTAATCTGAGCTGCCATTCCTGACTCTGCTGTGCCATCAGGACTGAGGTGTCTATGCTTTGTCATCATTAAGTGGGTGGCTGCTGTGGCAAGATGCTTCTGTTCAATGAATCAATTGTAAAACGAATGTTAGACTTCTGCAGGGGGAAGTATCATTCCTCCTGTGACTTCCCACCCCCAAACTTTTTCTTCCTCTGCTCCTCCGACATACTGCAGTAGTTTTATGGAAATCAAATGCTTTAGTTGTAAAACTACCACTCAATTGAAAACACACTGGATTTATTCAGTGCTCAGCTCCTAGGGATCCCTTTATTTGGCATTCTCTTTTTTTTTTTTTTTCTTAATCCATCTTCCCAAGGAAATGTTAATATTTAAACACATGCCACATTGTTAAGGAGGCAAGTGTCAGCATCATAGTAAGCTTTAAATAAAAACTTAGCAATTCTTAAGCATCTCTTTTATAGAGAACTGGGTTCTTCAATCAGCTTAGGCAAAGTAGCCCTAACATGAAGAGCAGGGAACTCTTCCTCCAGGACAGAGTTCTCCAGCCATGCCCAGAAGCAGCCAGGTAAGTTCTCCCCTTCCCAGAGCCAGCTCAGGACAGAGGAGGGTTCTGCTGTACACAGTCTTCTGTGGCTTCAGGCTCTGGGGGGGTGTTAGATTTGCTCCTTGCAGCTATCATTTAGAATGATGAAGCTTCAAAATATCAACCCTTAAGCTCTGTACAACTGCTCTTCTCAGAAGTACTGCAGCCTAGAAGTGATTTTACCATGACTGAAGAACATTTTCTTTCTGTCTTTATTCTCTTTCTGAGGGCAAAGTGAACAGGAGGCTGTGGGCACAGCTACTGGAACAGGGCTGCTGCTTGTCCAGGCTGCAGAGCACTGCTGTATCACTGGGAGATTTTGCTCTCCTGATTAGAAGTGGAATAAGCACATTAAAAAAACCCAAAACAACACAAGCTAGATAATAAACAAGCAGTTTGGAGTGAAGCATGAGGCCCGTGCAGGGTGTGCTGCTGCTGAAGAGCTTCCCAAGGAAACTCAGAGCATTTCTGTGGTGTGTGATTGTTCTGGATGCTGCTTGGTGTCCAGCAGTTTGGGAAGTTTCTCTTCCCCTTGCCACAGAGTGAGAAGGGGGAGTCTCCTTCCAGCAATGGGCAGCTTTGCACACTCTTCAGCTGAGTCACAGTTGAGTCTTGTCTGCACCTCAAACTGCTCCCTGAGGTCACCTACTAATAACTGAGGGTCTCTCTGAGCTGTGTCAGAATTCCAAGCATCTGCTGGAATACCACCCGGGGGTTATTTATCGCGTTTAGTCACAAGTGGCATCTTTTGAAAAAGAGGAGGAGGTGAAGAGCTACAGCTTCCTACACAGCAGTAAATGTGTGCTGTGGCTGCGTGGCAGGATAGGTCTCCAAGGTTTAGTGGATCTGGAATGATGCCATTTGTTTCCCACTAATTGCAGCGTGTGTCTACAAGTGTGCAATGCCAAACACTGGATAAATGGAGAGCGTAAAGTGAGGGCACTGCAGAACCCATCTTCTTCTTCTTCTTAAACAAGCAGCCTCCTGCACAGCACCTGGAAATGGATGGTTTGTGAGGAAAGCTGCTCCTTTCTGTGCATATGTGTGGACATATTAAGCTAATAGGATTTATTTCTGCTAAGCCAGTCTGAGACAAGGCACAGTCTTTTACAGCTTTTTGGAGTCTTCCCTGTATGTCTCCTGTGTTTGTAAATGATGGTAGGTAGTGTCAAATGCTTTAAGATTGTAAGTATAGAGTAGCATGTTAGACTTCAAGCTGTTTCTGCAGAAAAACAAGACAACCCCAAGAATAAGTGTTGTATCTTAAGCATGTTTAAACAATTTTCTCAGGCACTGGGCTCTGTAGAAAAGGGTTTCTATATTGGGCAGCTTCCAGAGACAGCTGTTGAGACGAGGCTGAGCTTCATCACAATCTGAAACAACCTGAGTGGTGCTGGAAAGAACAGATACGTCTCTGTACCTGGTGAGAGACATTTAATGCAATATGTAGGTTAGTGTAACGTGGCCATTAGGGTAATTTCTCATTACATTACATTTATTACTATGGTTTACAATGAGATTTCATTGTAACCGTTTTCAATAAAAGGAATTAAGGCATTTTTGTTCTCTGAAGTTTGGTTTCACTATCCAAGGCAAATAGATCTGTGCTGTTGACTTTGGGATCAGACATTTATATGACAATTCTGTCTGTTTTCAGTTAAAAAAAATATATTTTCAATAAGTCCTTTATTTTCGTTGCTATTTCTACAATATGGTTGAGATGTATTGAGCTATGCAAGTAGGTAGGAAAATTATGAGAAAGTTACATTCTAGACACATCAAACCATTAAGAGAGAAAACATTTTTGCTGTGTGCCTGATATCTGCAAACCACTGAGGCATTCACTCAGACTTGGGGAAAAAAAAAAAACAGGAGAAGGAAAAAAAAAAAAGGAATGGAAAAAACCCAACAACCCTAAAACACATTTTCTCTCTGTCCGTACGCTTCAGTGCATAGCAAGCAGTGTATGCTTTTTAGGCATGATTCACAAGGCAGATTCATGTGCTAGTGACTCTAGGTAAAGCAGTGGGGGTGGATCTGGATCATGTCAGGCCAGTGCAGAATGTGGGAAAACATCTTCCCCCACTGCCCAGTAAAAAACATCAAATAAAAAGGTTTACATTACAGTTTTATTGTTCATGCAAGAAGAGAACTAAGTAGTCAAATGGAAGGTCCATTTAATCTCATATTCTTTCTGCAATAGCAGTTAATATCTGGTATTTAAGGCAACAGGGTAAGAACTGAGGACAAATAGACCTGCAGTTTGGAGTTTTCTTGCAAAGAGGTGGTGTTTGAACCATCATGAGCAGAGTGGAGTGACTCTGTGACTTAGTCCTTGAACCTGTGATAGTAAGTCTCCACAGTTTGGGTACTGGCTGAAAAAATACTTCTCTTTGTTCTTTGTTTTAAGCTTCCTACCTAACTAACAGGTTCACTATTGCATTATTGGGATGTGAGGGGAAAAAATAGTCATAGGCAGTTTCTCAGTTCTATAGCCCTCCAGCTGATGCATTAATTATTACCACTTTTGCAGTCTGAAAAATCCTAATTCTCTCTGTGTAAGAACATTGTTCTATACATTTAAACAGCACTGGAGCCATTCGTATTTCCTTATTACCCTTACTTGCAAAAACCCATCAAGCAAAAATAAACAACCCACAAAAACACACCTAAAATTAAAACAAATCTTTGAAAGAAAAGTTCTAATGAAAGGTCAGCTCAAAACAGGAGTTAGTTCAACTCCACGATTGCAGGTTGACAAGGCTATAAGCATGAGAAAATACATTCTGTCAGGTGCTCGCTTTGAAATCCTGACTGGTCAGAAGCATTAGAGATATTGTAGTGTTGTCTCTGAAAAGAAAATAAAAACTAGAAAGATTGGTGAAACTCAGAAAGTTATTATCAACCTGCTATATGAACTTTTTGCTTGTTTCGCTCTCATGAATTTATATTTATTTCAAATAGGTTGATTGTGGAAGCTGATAAATGATCTGCTGTCAGTTGTAGTCCATTGTGTTTGTCATCAGTGCAAGTTCATTATAGTCAGTGATGAAATTTCACCTGCTGTGTGAGAGAAAATAAAATGCACAGTTGTCGTTGTAATTAGGGTTGAAAATCAATAGTAAAAGATGTTTTAAAAATGAGAAGGATGGTAAAAGAGAAAATGAGGAGAAACTGTGAAAATAGAATTAACTGGGGACAGATAAGAACAGTGAATGCAGAGACGTATTGAAGGAGGTGGGACATTAATCCAAGGTGGAACAACTGCAACCACTTTTTGCAAGAGGCTTTATTTTGAGCATAAGAAAAAATGACTTCTCTAATAAAAATCACTCTTCCTGTGGTGGTATGTGCATGTGTGTGAACAGAAAATGGAGCTGCTAATGGTGCCTTGAAGATCCTCACGTTTTTTCTGCTTCAATCCCTTGGTGGCCACCATCCTGGAAAATGAAGGACTGGGATGAAACTCACTTTAGAATTCAGGAGGGGATGTCCCTGGATTAGTGAGAGAGCAGCATGTCACAGTACAGTTCACAATAAAGAATGCTGCACCTATTTTATTCTTTTTTTGCCTTAAAACTATTCTTTTATAGCCTTTGAGACAGAGTATCTGGGGGTTTGGATATGACCAGATGGCTGAGCACTGAGTAGTCTTCTTCTAAGTCACTCCTAAAAAGCACCTGTATTAAAAGGGTGGAAAATTGAAAATTCTTGTTGGCTCCACAGGGGATGACTCGTGTTTGGTTTTGATGGAGTGGAATATCTTTGACTATTGCTGATTATGAAAGGGCTTATTACTGGCTAGGGAGTAGAAAAGGCAAAGCATTTCTTTCTGTGCTTTTCTTAGCTTTCACCTCAGGAGCGTCAGCTTAGGAAATAGCGTGTCAGAATGTCAAAGAAATGCTCAGGCAGTTTGTTCTTTTTGTTTTATCTCTCTCTAAATATCAAAAACCTTGGTCGCAGAAAAGACAGTCTTTCTCTTTAATAAGACTATTCCCAGTACAAAGCTAGCACAATATGACAGGCAAATACAATCACCTAATTAAAGCATCTTCTGTATAACACACAAACGTGCAAAGTGTTTTCTCCTAAATAAATAGCCTTCAGTAAGGTATGTGCATTGTGCTCAGCTACTCCACCACCTTCTCACAGCACTTTGAAACTACATCTGCTATGTTTTAAATAGCAACAAACAAACTACAACGAGATGGCAGAATAGTTTAATATCAGGCCCTTTATCTGCCTAGAGAGCACGAAAGGAAAATAAAGCACACAGCTGGCCTAAGAAGGGGAGAGCATGTAATGCTATCAGTGCATTCAATTCCACTCCTGTTTGGCACGTCAGTGGTATAATAGAGAGATAAAAATGAATCCTTGCACAGTGACTTGGATTTTTCCTAGAAGCTGCTGGTGGAAATTGTTTCTGATGGTGTTAGTTAAGGGGGATTTACTTCACACTCAAGTTTTCAGACATCGGTTGCCTAGTGCACAAGGCCACGGGGAGGAATTCACTGGTATTCATGAAGTTATTTTGAAGGACAGTAAATCAATCAAACAGCTCACTTTGTGGAGTTGTGGCATATGTCATAATAAGCAAAGGTATCCAACAAACAACAAGGCTGCATGTATTTTTGGTTGAAATGTACAAAGACTAAGACATCCCACCCTGCAAATGCTTGTAAGGGGTGTATGAAAACAACCCGGGGAGGCAGACAGTTCAGGGCCCAGTTCATCAATCACCAGGGAGGTTGTGGAGTCTCCTGCTCTGGAGACACTCAAGACCTGCCTGGATCTGTTCCTGGGTGACTTGGTCTAGGTGCCCCTGCTCTGGCAGGGGGGTTGGACTAGATGATCTTCTAGCTCCCTTCCAACCCCTAATATCTGTGAATCTGTAAATTTGAGGGAGTAAACACCCCACCCTCTGCTATCAAACCCCTCCTGTACAGTCATTACTTGCTGGAACTACCACTAATCCCCTTTATCTGCTGGGCACACTGTAACTTGCCAGCCAGGACCAAAGGAGGCACTTTATATCTTTAAAGATCTCTGGCTCTTGTTCTCTGCTTACAGCTATGGCACAGGCTTAGCAAGGTGATGCTGTGACAGCTGCCCTCCTCCAGCAG
Source organism: Ceyx melanurus (assembly GCA_024611195.1). Lineage (NCBI taxonomy): Eukaryota > Metazoa > Chordata > Aves > Coraciiformes > Alcedinidae > Ceyx > Ceyx melanurus. Next base: position 77,062 of record JANHGL010019396.1, on the reverse strand, counting down.
CAGCTGGTCCCACCAGGAGGTTGAATTCCCTCCAAATGCAGCTGATTATCAGCTGTCCTGCTAAGGGGGGCAAATGTCACCTTCCCAACTCTTCCCCTGTCTTCTGAGCTGTGATGTGCTCTACCCACCAAGTCACGAGCACATGTTGCTCCTACTCCTCCCTGACCTGCTGCTAAATTGCTCCTGGAATCAAAGAGAAAGAATCCCAAGCTGCCCACAGAGAGGGCTGCCACCAGCTGGAGACTCACAGCACAGAGCTCAGCTTCTTGTGTCTGGTGAATGGTTTCATCACAGTACAGCCAAAACCAAAAGATGGAATTCACACCTCAAAGCTCTTTACCCTGCTGCAGGAGCCCTGGAGGCTGCCCAGGCTGCAGAGTGCTCCTCACTCTGGTGGCAGTGACCAGCCTGTGGGGCTGTTACCTTTTTCACAACGTTGTCCAAGTCACTTATCATGTGCCTGAGATTGTCCTCAGCTGCAGTAATGTGAGCTTTGGCTCCTGGCAGCTGGGCCTGCTTGGCATTCTCAATGACACCTTTTGTCTTCTCCAGCTCTTCTCTGAAAAGAGGATTAGGTGTTAGTTAAAGGCACACAGCCCCAAAGGGAAGGTTATTTTGTGCTGTCTGTGTGTACAGGGAGAACTACTGGGTGACTCCCATCAGCCAACTCTAAGGTGCTCTCATTAGAGATTGTTTTTTTCCACAGCCTGAAAGCTAAAGATGTCAGTGTGTCTGTTCCATGTAAAATGAGAATTATTTCTAGTCTAATTAGTACTCAAGACCCATCTGGAAGGGGAAGATGAAAGCAACTTCACTGAAAGGAGTTAGTATTAATACAATTCAGTTACTACTAAAAGCCAGACCTTGCCATCACATGACAGGGTATCAAGGAAATTTTTTTTTTTAATATATGTGGCTTACTCAGAAGTGTTTTGAACATGGTGACAGGATAAATAAAGATGGGAAAAAAATATAAAGCTCTGTAAAGACTATTTTTTTCTTCTTATATTAAGAAAGAATCACTTTCCTCTTGCATAACTGGAAATAAGAGTAAAAAAATGCTCCTTTTCCAAACCCAATCAAACCAATGGAGGTTTCTAATGACCTCACTGGAATAAGGTACAAGCTTTAAAATCAGTAAGTTAATAAATAAAAGCAAAGGCACCCAGTGGAGAAATGGAGAATGAAAGCTGCCATGCCAGGGGTTGGAAATTTCATCTTCAACAGCACTCCTGCACCTTCAGGGATGGTGCTGCCCTCTCAGCCTCAGAATCACCAAATGGCTTCCTAATTAATTTCTATCCTAATTACAAGGGCAACTCAGAGCTATCTGTCACCTTCTTTTTGCTGCTACCATCCCTCCTCAGGGAGTCTGCACCAGACCCAATGGACATCAACGTGTTTTGTACAGCCCCTTGGGTTCCAGGCAGTGCTCCATTGCAGGACTCAAGTTTGTATTACACACAAGCTTAGTAAATAACCTTGAAACAACTCTGCTGACAGCTGGAGCTGCCAAATGATGCTGTAGGGTTTCATTTTTCATTACAGCTAAGAGATGGCAGTGATGTCACTGATGCAACACAGGAGAGCTCAGTCACTGAGTGCTTACAACAGGTTTAATCTTGACAAAATTACCCTACAATGCTACTGAAAGGACTGTGGGGTTTTTCCATCTTCCTCCAGCTTGCCAACACCATCTGTAAGCACTAAGGAGGCACACAGGTCCTTTAAAAGAAGAGCAGGAGTGTTCCAGGCTCTGTGGTGCAGAGAGGACTGTGCACCCAGCTGCAGACACTGCCAGTGGGGATACCCAGCAGTGCACCAAGCCTGGTGTGATCTGCCACCAACACACCAGGTTAATGGGAACGTGGGGGGGGGGGCTGTGGGACTCACCCAGGAGATGGTAACCAGCACTTATCAGCCTTAAGAAGAAGCAGCTTACTTGGCTTTCAGGAGGGCATCAGCTGCCTCGTCCACCGCCCTCCTCCGGTCCTTCAGCGCCTCCTCCAGCGTCCGCCACTGCGACGGCTTCTGCTCTGAGCCCTGGGCAGCACACACCCCTGGTCAGGGCTGCAGCACTGCACCAGCCCCTCACATGCACACTCACACCTATTAGGGGTGGGGAGGGAGCCAGGAGATCATCTAGTGCAACCCCACCCCTGCCAGAGCAGGGGCACCTAGACCAAGTCACCCAGGAACAGATCCAGGCGGGGCTGGAATGTCTCCAGAGCAG
>JANHGL010019396.1:40533-65120 GCA_024611195.1 Ceyx melanurus | reverse complement strand
TCCTGGGTGACTTGGTCTAGGTGCCCCTGCTCTGGCAGGGGGTTGGACTAGATGATCTTCTAGGTCCCTTCCAACCCTTGACATTCTGTGATTCTGTTACACTGCCTTACCCTGGATTTGTTCTGAGATAAATTTTCTTGAGAAAAATGTTCAAATTATATACCAAGCAGGGTGTTTTAAGAAGGTTGAGAGTATGATGCTAACCCAGGGAGGGAAGGAAAGGCAGGGAAGTAGGTAGCAGAAGAAGGCAGGCACTCAACATTCCTTACATTGAGAATGAACTGTATGAATCAAAGGTATCTAAGTTTGAGTGTATTTGCAATCATTAGTTCCTATCACCTTTGCATTGTTTATTTAACCTTGAATGTCTGTATCGAATATATCCTTTACGTAATTGCTATTCAAAGAGAGATACATAAAGATGTTCCTATAATAGATCCTGCAAAGACAGGTTTATTTATTATAGACCCTTAAAATACACACAAATAATTAAATACTTACACGCTTATATACTATGTTCTTTCATTTCCATTTTATTTACCTTGTATTAAGTAAGGACTTATTACAAGCTCTCAAAACAGATACATCCCTTATTGGGTAATTAATACTAATCTTGCAAACACATTAAGAACACAGAGACAGTAACAGCTATCTTAGGAGCTGTTACAGTCCATCTTGGAAATCCTGTCTTAGTGCAAGGATTAGTTCATGCTCCTTTGGAGGCGTGAGAATCTCCAGCACCAACACTGCTGCTGTGCACAGGGGCCAAGTCTGTAGGGATCCCTTCCCCTCCAGATTCCTAGGTTTTGAAAACACAGCTCTAGCAGTACATTGGAGGTGTGTGCACATGGGGGTGAGTGAGAGACACCAGTTAAAAATGCTCCTGCAATTTTGAACTGCTTCCTTGCTTTCCATTGTAATAGGTCAATATTAGGAATAATCAAACTAAGCCTTTAAATTTAAGGTTTAGAAGTTAATGGGAAAAAATCAGAAAGTTGTTCTAAAAGCTTTATTAAAATAAATAAATATTGTTGTTCAAGATTTTGTTTGGGGTTTTTTTTGAGGGGGTGGGGGGATGCTATTGGTTTCTTTTTTAAAGTTTCAGAAATCTGCAAGCATGATATTTTCCCTTAGATATAAATATACTTTCAGGCTATGACCTCCAGAAATTACTTCCCTGAAAGGAGTGCTGACTGAAATGATTGTAACCATGATTTTACTGTAATAACTTGCAAAATTGAGATGATGCAGTAAGTGTGATGGTTTCACATACGTTTACTTGTGGCTTTTAAAATGACTTTTGTGGCTAGATAGTAGGACCAACTTGCTCTGTCTTCCATATGTATATTTATATTTGGCCATCCATATTACCCTGTCTCTGAGTAGGAAGTGGATGGTATCTCCTGCCAGCATTGACTACACTGGCTGTGCTACACCCTCACAGAGCAACTGATGTTACCTGCTGTCTATGCCTGCACTGAACTGCCTAGAAATAGAACAACAATTTGATGGGAGCAAAGAGGTGTGTTTCAGGTACAGACCATGCTTACAATTCTAATTTGAAGTACTAAAGAAAACTGATGGATAATACACACAAAAAGTACAGTAGCAAAATATCAACAGAAATGAAATTGACTCTGTTCATGTAACCAAATGATCTCAAAAGTAACCCATGTCCACATTCAAAAGCATGTAAAAACCCAAGCCACTGTGAATCTAGAACCACCTGAGATCTGAATAACCAGCTTACTTCAAGCATTGCAGTAAATATTTCTATTTACAGTTCTGTTTAGTGCAAAACCTGGCTGATCACTTATGTGCTAGGACAAGAAACACTCTTAGATGGATTGACTGCATCCAGCATCTTCTTGACTTACCCTCTCTTAGACATGAACATTCTTTCACTTTTCAAGCTCTTTCCTCTTTATCTGCCCTGTCAGATCCCTGTTTGCAGTGGTACAAAAGGGGATATGCTCCAGATAGACCAACTTTCCTTATAGTGGCACCCAGTGATGCAGGGGTGGATTTCAGTTCATCATGGGAGAGTTACCGTGATTGTCTCAGAGCTTCATTAGCTGTCAGTCCTCCTCTCTGTGTCTGACATGTCAAAACCCAGAGACAAGCTGCTAATTTCTTGTTGAAAGCAGCCACAGTCTCTAGAGCTTGAAAAGATATACAAGCTCCTTCCTTTTATGCTAACACACCTGACAAGTGCCAAGTGCTCTTACCTCTCTCTCAGTGAAATCGGAAATCAATGGGTTTTGTGGGTGCTCAGAGCTCTCAAGTGGCTCTTTTCAAGACCACAGTGCTTCATCTGGGCTGGGCTCTTGGGGGGTCTTCACATCCATCTGTGACCTGCCACGTGCATCCTGTTTGACCTTGAGCAAGTCAGCCTCCTCTTCAGCTTCTTCATCTCAAAATGGGGCCTGTAGGCTTTTTGTATCTAATTTTTATGGGGATTGAATATCAGCAACGTGTTCAGGTTTGATGGTGATGGTTATTATACAGAATAATATAATACATAATATTTGGATCCCTAAGGTGTAAATAGGAAGATGTTCATGCTGGATCTATCCTGACTCCATACCCAGCCCATGGGTCCTACCCAGCCCATGGTCTTGTTTCCCCAGGATGGAAACTCAAGAGTATATTTTGGACCAGAACCATGATGTACATGCAGCACCATGGAGCGCATCTATCCTAAGATGAGATGCTGTGACGTGCAACACAGTTTGTCTTCTCCTGAAGCTTGACTTTCTCAAGCACTTTGGAGGCACCTTAGCATCTTTCTTATTCCAGGTCTGGTGGATCCAGAGCAGCCCTTGGGCTAAGCCTGTGCTGGCTGTGGGTGCTGCTACGTGGTTGCCTTTGACAGCAACCTGATAAGCAGCAGCTTGGGGCACCATGGCACCCTCCCACGCTGGGGATGACTAGAATGTGCAGTTGTCTTCCTTGTTTCCTAAACTAGGAGGTGATTTTACAGCCCTTGAATCCTGCACCCATCCCGGCCAGGCTCACAGATCTCACACACAAGGGAGGAAACCCTGAGAAATCTGAAATGTCTACAACTTCAGCAGAGTTGCTAGTGAATGTCAGCCCTCAGAATTGCATCTCCTCTTTTCATTCAAGTATGCAGCCATTTTGCATTTGAAGAAGAATTTTTTTTGGTGTTTTTATATATATATATGGGTGGCATCGGCCAGCAATATTGTCTAAACATCCAGATGTTTATATAGTCTTCACTGTGATTGCCATCTGCAGTTTTGGAGCCGTTATTTTTAGCTCTTCATTTCTCCAGCAAGACCTTTTGGCATCTTTGTGGCATAGGAGCAGTGTCCTGATTTAGCACAGCTCCATGCTCCTGACACTGTAGAACTGAAGGAAGGAAATAGCTCCCTCGGTATGCACTGTTACTGTAAGCAGCACGGGGACATTTGCTGAGATTCATTGAGGAGCAGAAGCTGTAAGAAGTTGCAGAGCACTCCAGCTTTCCAGCAGAGGACAAGAGTATGGAAGCTCTAAGGGAAAGAGACAACCTTTTTAATTCTCATAATGCTCACTATTCTCTGCATCCAGGATGAGCAAAGCAGTAAATATCAGGCGAAGGATGTTGATTTGTATGCACAGCAATTGTTGGAATAAAAATCAGCTCAGACCCCAGTGACTCTTGCCAGCCCTTGTTATGGCTGTAGAGATGTGAACGCACAGAAAGTAAATACAACTTAAAATTCAAGCTACTCATCGGGTTGTAACTCCAAATAGATCCTTCTCCTTTCCAGAAAGGACTGGAAAGTTTCCAGGGGAGGGGAGAGGCAGCAGGGGAACGGGACCTGTGGAGCCTTGCTGGTGTGGGGAGCTGCAGCACCAGCCTGAGATGCTGCTGGCGTTTCATTTGTTGTTCACACAAAGAACTATTGCAGAGCAAAACAAAACGAGGACTCTGTATCAGAGTGGAGATGCCAGTCTTGCATTAATAAAACAATAAATGAGATTAATAATTTATCTGTGACCGGTTTTACTTTTGGGGTGGGTTGTTCTTCTTGGGTTTTTTTAAACACCAGCAGAAGGATATTTCCATTCAAGCTGAACTGGAGTGAAATTACTTCTCCTATAGATAAAACATATTCAGATGAGCGGCGTGCTTTCCCCACAAAGCTAACTGCAATCCCAATTAACACTTCTCAAAACTGAATTTATTTTTTTTCCCCCTACTTCCTAATGAGGTTTTTTCCTCCCTGCTGTCTTGATACAAAGCTTTATGCCGTATGAGTGTGTTCATATGGTGCTTGAGTGCGTTATCTGACCTTGATTGGTGTTTTGGGAGCCAGTTAAATAGATTACATAGAGGTTACCTTGACAACTGTCTTTGCTGATTTAGCAATGCAGTTCATTCTTGGGCACAAGACTCTCAGCAACTGTGGAATTCCACTGACTTCATATTAATCATTAACACAATGTTCTGGGGAGGCTCTGCCGAGCTAGCAATAAGGACTGTATTGAAATTATTTTTTTTACTGGGTAAATGTTATAGACCGAGATATGTTTACAGTATGAAATGTTGTTCACAGTCATAAAATGAAAATATATGTTCCTGTTTATTTTTTCTCTCTCTTCTAGTTTCAACAATAATATTGGAATAATAAATCTCCTATCATGTCTGATGGGAAAAGATGGTCTTTTAAATGAAACTCTTTCCTTCACATTGATCTCACACCATACCTTCTTTTAAGACTGTGCTGTAACCTCGGAGGCATGACAGTTAAATTCAGTGTGCAAAAGCTGGTGAGCCTGGACTCTGATCTCTATTAGCTTCAAGGAGATTGCTTCTGATTTACATTAGTGTTCCATATGGGTCAGAATCTGGCCCTTTTCAGGTGATGTTTAAAGAAAAGACAGACTCTTCCTTTTCCAAGCCTGTTGTCTAGAACTGTTTACAACAGCCTTCAACATGAAAGATAGGAGGGGATCAGGGCTTTGGGCTTCGGCTGTAAAATTAGTCTTTTTAATTTTAAGTACCCAGCTCAACCAGAGTTTTGCAGAAGGATGTCAAGATTCTGGGACTGTATTTTGCAAGAGGCTGGAAACCTTGTGGAAATCAAAGTTTTTTATGAATTAAATATGAAAATTAATAATATAGTCAGAGCAGGGGCCACACCATGTTCTTCCTTCTGATTCAGTCAGTGTACCTCGTGTCTTCTCCAGCCTCCCCATTTTCTATCTGCAGTGTTGTACTGCAAATCCAACTGGGTTTTCAGTTGAAAATGCATAACTGTGTCATACAGAATGTCATGTACAAAGTCAGTGAAGAACACAGGTGAGGTCCATGACATGTGGATTTCACACATAGGGGGAGATTGCCTGGAATTTATGGGTGGACATATTAACTAAATGTTTTTGCTAGTGCTATCAGGTAATGAAATACAAAACTCTTCTTTTAACTGCCCTCAGTGGCTTTCAGAGGTAGTGCATTAGAAACAAGACAGGCTTTTGTGCTTCCTGTAGCAGTTGATTGCAAACCAAGAAAGACAGAATTAATTACGGTGTCTTCAGCTCCTGATTTTGAAGTTAGTATTTGCCCCATTTGAGAAATCTTTTTCTTCAATGAAATTATACCCAAGAACAATTTCCCTCATATTTGTGCTTTCATTCTTCTTCTAGCAGCCTGGTGCTGGGCCAGTACCCCAGGCATGAGCCGTGTTTGTTGTTGTGGGTGAGGCCAGTGCACACATTGCTGTGCCTGACAGTGGAGCCTGTGGCCACCACAGCTACTGAGGAGTTTTCTCAGGTGTTTTCTGCAGAGAGCACTAGAAATAATTGAAGCTTTTCCCTCAAGCACTGTCTGGGAATGGTTTCATGTGCTATCTGCAGGCACGAAGGACCTTTCACTCACTTAACACAGAGGACTCCACTTGACCAAGCAAAGAGGCAGCTCTGTCTAAACAGCTTTCATATTTTTTGGAGGCAGGTATCTACTATCATTCTGTAAATGGCCAAGTGAGACATTACAGTTGCCTTTGTACTCCTGATTCTGTGTCCCTGGGGCTGCCTTGGCATGCTGATAGCACTTGAGACAAAACAGCAGAGACATCAGTGGAAGAGTCAGTAGAAACTGGATTGTGTGGCTGAGGTGTTGTACCACTGCACCAGTGCTCCCCGTTGCCCTCCAGCAGAGCTCTTCTGCATGTCAGACTGAGGATTTCTTAGCACAGAAATATCCAGGTCTGCAGCCAGAGCCCAATTCTGGACACGCACCAAGGTGTCTCTGATACAGCATTAGTTACACTGATTTTTTGCTGGAAGAAGTAAGATCAGAATCAGTCTGAAGCAGGATGGTGTGGCTCCTTGGAAGATGTTCAGAAGAATCCAAATCCTTCACTGCGAGCCTGAGTGGAATTGCTTGTGGATTGTTTAAGGAAAGCAGCAAAACTTTGTTACTAGGTATTTAATTTGTCACTTTCAAAGACAGTGAATGCTCCGGGGTGTTTCACAATTGACAGAGCTGATTTATTTTGGAGGCCTGTAACCCTGCAGAATTCAAAGAACACAGTTGAGACCTCTGATTTTAAGTTACAGGGTACTTCAGGTGCAGGGTAGCATTGCATGGATGACAAAATTATGATCAAGGATGATGGTGATGGGGATTCCCTTGACACAGTTTCCCTCTTTTCACATAAAATATCTGGGTTTGAATACTGGACACAGTAGTGCCCAGTTGCCAGCCACATGGTTATGTGGCACTGCAGTATTGTTCCTCCTGGGGAATGACATGGAACAGCCAAAATAGAAACAGACAGAGGGTTGAGGTCCTGGTTGTTGTCACAAAAAGGACAAAACACAGGTTTTATCAAAGGAACCTACAAGCATGAAACATCTAATGGCTGCGTTTTATAGGAATGGATTTTCCAACTGTCTTTCTCCATTTAAAAATCCAAAGATCAGCAGAAGTCCTGTTTTAGACCAAGATCTTTAGCAGGTTGCTTTTAGCCCTGTGTCATTTTTACACCCATGCACTCATTCCCTCCAGCTGTGACCTCATGTGATGAGAATCCAGCCCATTGCTCCCGTCTGCCATTCGGAGGCTGCAGGAAAAGCAGAGATATTTTTGTCTTTCCTGATAAATAATTATCTCCCTTGTTCATATGTGAATCTTCTGTGGATACCTATGCACTGATAACTGCCACATTTCAACATTTATAGGGAATAAGATTTTTCATAAGTATCAAATATCCACTGGTAAAAAATTTAAGATAATGTAATTTGATGACAGGTATTTATGCATTATCAAAGCTTAATGACTACACAAGACAAAATCCATGGTGGCATCTGGGATTTATCTATGTTCTGGCCACTTAACCCACCTAGTCAGAAGTTTCAAGGCAGTGTTCACGTGGGCCTGAATTTTTTTGCAAGATTACTAGATGCAGTTTGAGGTCCACAGACCACCTCCCGAGATTAATGGGTGTTAACAAAAAAAGAACAAAAAAGCAGAAAATTCCACAAACTCGGATGCTGTAAGAGACACTCACTGATTGTCAGGAGGATGTTTTAACTAGATACTATAGAAATGTAGTTAAATTGTGAAAAATAACCAATAATGGTATATTCTCCCAGAAGTGGTCAAAACTATCAGTACTGACATTATGCAAAGAGTTAAACAGGGCTTTCTCCAGGCTGATGAAGCAAGTGGCTCTGGAACCTATTACTTTTTTTTAATTTTTTTTTTTCTTCCCAGCAAATACCCCTGTGATATTAGGGCATGGTTCCTGATGGGCTTTGGTCTGGAACAAAAGCCATGTTTAGATGCTGATGCTGAATGCTGCTCTCACTTATGCTTGGGGACTGTCGAGCAATTAGCTTGGGATCAGGGGATTTCAGAAGTCACCTTTGCACCTCCTGTTTTGAGCTGCAGTGTGCATTTTTCCACGTGTGCCAGATCATACCAGGCTAGGTGACTGCAGCAGTAATTTACTGTATCACTTTTCCATGCCAATAAAGACAAACATTTTGTATCTCTTAGAGAATTCTTCTTTTGAAATAACTCCAGAATTTAGGATTTGTGTGATATTTGTCTGGGAGGAGCACACCTTTGCAGGGTTTTGCTGTTACATGTTTTTCTAAAGCTCCTTAATAGAACAAGGTAATTCCATCTTCATGTCATCATTCAATGTAAGAGTAAAGGTGTCAACAGATTGTGCAGGGAGATGAGCATTCGGGTTCCCTTCATATTAAAGTGAGATATATGTGTGATTTCCTTACATGTCACCTGGAAGGTTTCCCCTGGGCATTACCAACTCATGCAATTAACACTGCTGAATTCCCCAAGAGAGTCTCTGCTTCTGATTTTCTACCCACACTAAGACAGTGATTCAGCCCCAGACCAGCTTCAGTGCCAAGTAACAGTCAAGCAGAGGAAACTAGGAAATATATATATTTATATATATATATTTATATGTATATGTATGTATGTCCAGCATGGGCTTTACTAAGCAAGGCAAGGCACTATCTTAGAATAAAGACTGATTTCTCCATCTTCCCCTCATTTATTCTGGGTGGGGAAATGGGAATGAAGAACCTCTTAGGTCAAGGTTGAAGCCTTTGTAACACAGAACAACAAAGCTTGACTGTCATCGTCTACACAGAACCTGCCCTGAGGATAAACAAACAGTTCACTTCTCAGTGCTTTCAAGTTTGGTAGGAGCAAAACAGCACAAGAAAAAGATTCCTTTGAACCTTATAGGAAAAGAAAAATGGAAATCTTAAGAACAAACTACATTTTATATCCTGTGATGGGTTTTCTGTTTAACAGAAGCTGCAGCATGCAAATCAAATTGATCAAAATCAACCATGTCATTCACCACATGGTTGGATCCAAGAAGATGTTCTTCTGTTTTCTACCAGCTCATCCTTGATCATAATTTTTATCATCCAGATCCTGGGTTACCCTGCACCTTGCTTATGGCAGGAGCACACTGCTTACCTGGTGCAACACCCCTCTCTTCAGTCCTTCACAGCCTTTGCTTCTCCCCTTTAAGAACTCCAAATCCTAACCCCTGAATTAGCTCCACACTGGTATTTTCAGTCCGAGTACACCTGGTGTTGCTTCATTCCTTGATCAGTGCCAGGATGTACAACTGGAACTGACATTTAGCCAGTTGCTTTATTTTTTCTAAGTTGAGTGCACAAGGCTTGTGTTAACAACCTGATTCTCTTCTACCTGGTTTCCCTTAAGCAGGGTGATTTCTCCAAACAGTGATGCTATCTGCTATTTTTTAATACTTTTTCCATGTCCTGCAGAACTTTCCAGCACCAACTATTCTTCATAGCCTGAATAATCTCATTTTTAGACCTTGCTGTTCTAGGTAGCAGAGTTTTCATAACACACCAGACCTATCACATGTTGCAGGCTGATCACCCCACTGACAGGCATGCAGGTTTTCCTTCCTTCTCTTGGATGTCAGCCTGTTGTTCAAATGCAGTGTTGATGAGACTCCTGCATGATCTCTGCTTTGTGCATGACCAGCTCTCCAGCCCTTGTGAAAATGTTATTTGGGATTTATTTTCAAGGAAAAACTTTCCCTTTCAATGTGGGACTTCGGTCATTTAGCACAAACATGAAGCAAAAGATAACTTCTGGTAACTCTAAGTTTACTACAGTTGATATTCTGATATATATTGAAATAAAAAGAATTGAGCAAGCACACTGACAGTCTGAAGAGGGGACTATTAACCAAGAGTACAGGGTTAAGCATGGATAGGAAGCTACTGACTGTTTAAACATAGGCAAGGGGAAAGGGAACACATCTCAGAAATTCTCCTCAGGTTGAACAGCAACAACTGAGTCCAACCCACAGACAAGCTGCTGGTGGCCTCAGAGTTCTTACTGACAGCAGCCAGGTTCCATCTTGATCCCACTGGAAATCCCTAACAAAACTCCTATTTATTTCCATTGCTGCACAAATTGGCTTGTGATGATTTCAAGATGCATTTGAAAATCCTAAGAATAATAGAGACATCTATAGGCAAAGAAAATGTGTGTGTGTGTGTTTATGATTCTCCTCTGGGTTGCATTGTCTCTAGAATCAAAGCCCCAGTTTCCACTTCATGATGAATCTTAAGTCTTCAGCTTCACTTCTGTGAGCACCACAGAGAAATCTCTGACAAGACAGATGTCTGCAGCCACCAGAAGCCTTAAACTGAACACCTAAAAATAGAAAGCTAAGGAATTTATAAATATTTTTGCAAATCAACCTTTTCTAACTACCCTCCTTTCGTAGCAGTGGTAGTTAGCACTGAAATCCAAGGGTATTTCAGCAGAAGAGAAAGCTGACCAAGCAGCCCCAGAAATTCTGCAGAGTTCTGCAGATTGCAGGAGGCCCAGGGAAGGAAATCACTGCATGCCAAATTTTCCCACTGATTTCCATTGTCTCTACTTATCATATGTAACACAAGGAATGAATTGTGGAGCACTGTATCTCCCCCACGATTCTTTCCTAGCTAATAGCCTGATTATGTTTTATGGCTCTGTATTCTCATTCAACATAATTTACTCTTGAGTTAGAAAATATGACTGTCCCTGGAGAAACATCCAGCCCTTTGTTCTCTTTGTTCACAAATTAGTTTGGAGAAGGATCGACCGGTGGTGTAGAAAGCCCACATTAGATCTGCTAAGATCTCTTCCTATTCAGATTTGCTTTCTCTTGCTGGAGGCTACTCTTGATATTTATTTGGAATGAAATATTGTTCATCCCCTTAACAAAGAGAGAGTTGGTTCCATTCATTACTTCCATGAACCTCAGACAGTGTTTGTACAGTGTGTATTCAGACCACGCCAGCTATTTCTTAGCACCATGTAGTCTCTGATCATGGCCTGGGCTTCTGTTTCATCAGAGGCCTTCTCTTTACCTGGCATCTTTATTTTGTTGTTCTTCTTCTTTTATGTCCTTTTATGTGCAATCATTTCCTAAACTGCATATGTAAATAAGATGATGAAGAGGTAAAACTGCAGAATTCCCTGCAATAAATTCCTCCAGCCTCTCTCTCTTCCAAAGAGCCCCTCCTCTCCTCCTTTCTCACACCTCACCTTGGATACCCCCCATGCCAGTCCTCACAAAGCCCATCTCCACTTTCCTGACACTGGGACATTGCTGTGGAGCCCAGGAGCAAATCACCACGGATGATTTCCATTTATAACTGATGTCTCAGTAAACCTCCACCTGGGGACCTCTCTCCTCTCTTGTGTATCCCCTAATCCATTTCTTTCTGGTCTCACACTGCTACTGGAGTGTCCTGTGCCAGATATGAACAAAGTCAGGGCACTCATTTAAAAAGATACCTCTTTGCTGTTTAATACATCTCTTAATGTTGGTCTGGACCGCCAAGGCTTTGCCAGGGAAGTCAAACCAAGGAAAGCTTCTTGAGAGGGATCAAGTTCTGTCCATTAAAGCTGCCTGCATTGCTAACCAGGCTTCTCTGATTCCTTAAACCACCCTGCAAAAGATTTCTTTTGCTGCTATAAATTATGCCAGCCCAGGTGATTTCCTTTGTAAGCTGTTTTGGCAGAATGCTGCCTATACAATGCTTTGGAGGCTAAACACATCCTTTATGGGGGTTTTTCTTGAACCAGGTGAATTCTTTCTATTGGCCCACTATGAATATCAGCAGAAATGTAACGGGTCAGATTGAAGCCTTTGATTTAAACTGTGGGAGTGAAGATGAGAGGAGGAAGGCAAGAGGCACCTTTAGTGAACTTAGATCCCAGGCACCACAGCCAAAAAAGCCCCAGCAGATCTCCATATGCCTAATCCATCTGAGTAACTCATGTACTTACACAGCAGCTATCAGCAGAGTAAGTGAACAGGATCTCTTCCGTGCACCGAGGTCATGATGGACAGGACATTAACCAGTATTTTCTGATGTTTATGCTGTTTTGAAAAAGCAGGGCCAGATGCTCAGCTGCTTTAGAGTGATGCCAAGGCACCTATTTATACCAGCTGACAACCTCGGCCACTGCTCCCTAAGTGCTATTTATTATTTTATTTTGTTTGCCTGAGTGACAATAGAAATGACATTGATACTCAGGTCAATTCAGTCCTGTTCACATAGCCTCAAGGGGTTGGTTTGTTGGTTGGTTGGTTTTTTTTTCCCCTCTCCCAAGAGACTCTCATTTACAGTTTTATTTTTTGTTAATGTTTATTTAATAAGATGGGCACATTGGCAGCCTCATAAGCTTGTTATTTTATGTATCTCTCAATTTCTTTAGCTTTATTAATCATCATGCTGCTTGAAGTTGCTAGCATGAAAAATGCACTGTAAGAATAAATAATCATTATTATCAAAGGGCTTTCATAAAAATTATCTGTAGGATTAAATCCTTATTAGAGCAGCATTATTGGTCATTATTATTATTATTACATATTAATTAGCAGTACCGAGATAGTACGGCTTTCAGAATTATCTTTACCAAAGTCAGATAAATACGAAGGTTTAAAATTTCAATAGATGTAGTGTTTTAGGACATGGTAGTGGGATTATAGTTAATATTATACATTCAGTTCAGTACTTGCAAAGAGCCAGTGATGTGCTCAGTGCTGGGCAAAGCAGAACCTGCTGCTGGAACTTGTACTTTAGGAAAGAGGAAAGAAATAATTGCATTAGAATAAGTAAGGGGTTTTTTTTCTGACTTCAGGAATCCCAGAGTTCTGTGTTGTTTATGGCTCTGCCACTTCCTATGTCTATTAAATTTTGTGCTTTGTCATTTCTTTAATCTTGCTCTGCCTCGGTGTCTTGATGTGCACAGAATAGATCACGTTAATTAATCTGTGCAAAGCATTTTGAATTATAGGAACCATAGCAGAATGCAGCCTTTTTTACCATGTCAGAAGGAGCTCCAGTTGACACAGACTGCCACATTACAGGGCTGTGGATTTTTCCTAGCTGTGTTGCCTGCTTGCTTCACGGAACTGTGAGGTGACGTGATGGGCAGATTGTGTACAGCACACTTCTCTCTGCTTCTTTTATCTGAACTGATATTACTGCTTCCCTTTGATGCAGTAACCTAGTCAAGCTTCAAGAGACATAGGATGAGTAAAGACTGACAAATAAAATATTGTTATGGCAGGTGTCATAAGATGGTGCTGTTATATAAAGTCTTCCAAGTTGTTTTTTGGGGGTTTTTTTTCACCCACCTCATTACGTGAGCAAACGTTCAGCCTGGGGAAGACACGCTGTGCTTGTGAATTTTCTTTTACAAGGTCCCGAGTAGAGAAAGTCAAATATATTCTTTGTTTTGTTGCTTCGGCCTCTGGCCAGAGTTGTTCTGGAGACAGGCCCTCCCCACCAGACAGGCATCAGTGCTTGGCTGAAATTCCTTCACAAAGCTATGGCCCTGCTGTTGCCATCTCTTTTCCAGGTCTAATTTTGCTTGTGGCCTTTCCTCTTTATGTCATGCCTCAATTTTAGCATCCCAGACTTTTAAGAGCAAAGGCTCAGTGTTAGATACAGGAATCCAGCTCAAGCAGAGACTCTGCCTGCTAAGCTGGAGCCCAGCTGGGTGCTTAAAGATGACAGCCCAGGAGCTGAAGGGGAGGCAGGGGGAGATGCTCCTGGGAAGGACGCTTTCAGTCTGGCCTCTGAGTGTCACCTGGGGTCCTGAAATTTCTCTTGAAGGTAGCTCCCAAAAGAAGTTGACCCTTCCCTACCAAAACAGCGAGGGAGAGACCATTTCATTTATCTTCTGTTCATTTGGCACCTTCCAGAAAATGGGAAGCTGAATGTCCCTCTGCCAACTCTGGCATATGGAATTAAATTAAAGTCTCCCATGTGTCAGAAAGGGCTCTGCCCACCAGGCTTTTTGAGTGCTGTGGGTCTTTCAGTCTCTCCCAGTGACACTGCTCCAATTCTCATACCCAGAAGTTGAAAGAATTAACTTGATGAGATGTCCTAACTTGGTCACCTGCTGTGTGATCCCCCCAAAAATGCTGCTTTACATGATCTTCATCTCATAACCTTTCTGTCTGGAGAAGCTCCTGACACTCTTAAGAGAGGGAAGAGATCTGGGTTGATCACCCTAGCTCCTAGAATGTGGTTATTAGTACACAGTTTAAAGTTCTCTACTAAACTGCTCCCTGTTGGTTAGTAAATAGAAGACCCTAAGGTCTGCTGAGTAACCTGGTCTAGATTCTTGTCATTACTGTGCCATGGGGGGCTTGACATATTATGGACATAATGGCTCTTCCTTGAAAAGCACAAAACTCCTCCTGCACTCAGTGGCATTTTGGGGTATGCAAGGAATGCAAGAGCAGGCTGCTGAGAACTGCAGCCAGTCATTTGAGCAGTCTGAACTTTTTGCTTGGCTGCCCTATTTAAAATGGGTACCAGTGGAGCAATAGATTGGCATCTGATGCTAGTTAGGAAAAAAACCCCACACTTAAGTGATACAGCAGCAAAGTGATTTTTTTGTAAATCTCTGGAATTAATAACTACAGCTATTTGAGAAGAGAAACAGTATCATTCATACTGAAAAATATTCTCTTCCCTCCCACAGGGGAAGCCTGTGTAGGTGTAGAGCTGTAGTCTGGGAAATTAAAAAATGCAAATTAAAAAATGCAAATGTAAAAGAAAGGCATTGCTTGCTGCAGTGCTCTAAGGGTTTTCTTGAATAGCAGCAAATTAAAGAAATGCTATGTAATCAAAGTTTATATCAAGCCTATGAAAGAAAAGCTCCATTATCTCTAAATATAGTGATAGTACTCCCCGCTCCTGATCTTTTACATTGTGTAAGTATTACCAGTAAATTACAAAGATACTATATTATAGTTTTCAACAAGTCCTTGAAGAAAATGCCCATTACCTTTTTATATGCCACTTTATTCTGTTGTCTTAAAACATGATGATCAGAAAGAAAAGGATAGTTAGGCTACTTTTTTTATTATTTTTTTTTTTCCAATGCAGCTCATTCAGGTTTCTTCAGCCCATTTCTCCTTGCTGCTCAGTACCAGTGAGGGCTTCCCAGCTGCAAGTGGTCACTGCTGACATTCACACACTTCAATACCTGAGCTGCATTGATTGGATATAAGTTTAGATAGTTGCTGTGTCTTTCACACCCCCTCTCAATTTATCCATCTCTAGCCCCATACACTTGTTTTTCACAGCTTCACATCAGCTTCACCTGGGCTCCTTTCTACCAGTGTCCACAAAAGGCCAACAGAGGCCACCTAGGGAAAATAAATGCATGTGCATAGGTTTCCTGCTCTTATTTCAAGATAAGCAGAGTGCATTCTGAGAAGGAATGCAAGCCCCATGGCTACTTAAAGACTTCCCAAGAGAAGGATGACCTGGGCAATGTCCAAATGGTTTAACAGCACAGGGAGTGGGCAGCATGGCTGAGAAAAAGGAGAATCAGACAAATGGTGCATCCTAGCAACCTCCAGGTAACCTGGTAGTCTCCAAGGCAATATGTAACTGGTTTTGACAGTGATGAGATCGTTGCCAACTAAAATGAAAAATAAGCCATGATGGAAACTCCTATTTATTTGATTGGTAATTACAAGAAGCCTCAATTCCTCCAGCAGAACCCAGGATGTGTCTGGCACGGCTGAGAACAGAGGCACAGCCACAAACCATGTAGCTGGGAACTTCACCAAAGGTAAGTGAATGCTATTTCAGTTTTTATTCCTCAGTTTGAAAGACCTTCTATTGCCTTCTGCTGGGATGATTTAACAGTTTTCACTATTTTTTGGTGATTCTTGGTCATTCCTTTTTGACAGAAAACTCACTGAGGCCAGAGATTTGCACATGACTCTCAAGGCACCTGCAGAGATTAGGTGGAAAGTAAAACAGAAATGGAGGGTTTTTTTGGAGCCTTCTTTCCTCCAGTGTTGCTTGCAACATCAGCAAGTTGCAGAGCCTGGAAGTTGTGGAAAGTAGAGCAGAGGTAGCAAGAGCAGATTTGCATAAAAGCAATCCAGGCCTTACACAAATGCTTGTGACCAGTGAATTCAGATTTTTTTGGCTGAAAATGTGCCTGCAGCCTGAGCTGTACACAGAATGCAGGTCTGTGGGCTTGGCAGATTGAGCAAATGAAGACTTCAGCAAAATCTCTAGGTACTTGAAAAAACTAGGCCAAGAATGCCCAGGTAGATAGCCACTGAATAAAATTATTTTTTTTTTTGGACCCTGATTTTAATTAAAATAAAGCATAACTGCCCCATTGTGACACCACTACAGTTTACAATTCTTTCTTCATTTACTTAATCAGTCAAACCAGATAAATCAGCCAACAGTGCTTGCAAAGTCTCCTAGATTAAGAGATGAAACTCAGATAACCTTCACCAAATATGTTAATAAAACCAGAATTAGCAAAATTCCCCTTATATCTCTACGGATGAAAAATACTAAAGGGATTTGAAAAGAGCTCTTAACAACAATTGTAAATAGCATATATTTTTTTTTAATTTGGTACTGTAATATAGGATATGCTGCTTATATTTGATATGATATTTGAATAAAATTCAGACCTGGATTGAGATAACCTGCAGTGGAAAAAAATGTGGCAGCTCTTATCACCCTGAATGTGGTGAGGTGAGCAAAGCTTCCTCCAGGGCATCTTCTTGAGCTACTTCTTGTATTTCAATGCTCTTCCCTTTCTCTTGGTCCATAAAAGAGGGAAGAAAAAGCATCACTGCACTTGGGGTGCAAAAACCTCTCTGTTAGGACTCTGAAAGTCACTTTTGATGTGACCTTTACTACCTCTGAGTGATGGGGAGGTGAACTTCTCCAGTCTCAAATCAATTACTGCACAGGAGAGTCATAATCATTGTTTCTTTACTCATATACTATATCTTAACAGGCTGCTCTAGCTCTGCTTCCAGAGTGGCAGTTGAGTAGAAAAGAACTTGAAAGTGTCCACGATCAGCATTCCACATAATTATGGTGCAACATGTGAAATGCAGATCTACCTCTCCTTGGCCATTTGAATACTAAATTGAGATGGCCACTCCAGTTTTACAGTGGTCAGTGTCTCTCTGCAATGTGCATTTAGCAGCCTTGAAACTCTTCCAAATTCTCTGCCTTTAGCTACTTAGAAGATTCCTTACTCTCAGATTCAAATACCATCATAAAAGCTGTTGTAACACCAGAGGTGCTCAAAAGGTCTTTGTCCAATTCACCTAACATTATCAAAGTGCTTGTAACTGGACATTTATGTTACATTCCTAACTTCAGTCTATTTTTAATGGAACTGGAAAAAAAGATGGGGAGTTTCTCAAGGTCTTACAATAATCTAATCTATCTTTTCTATTAGGTCTTCCATTCTTTTTTACATTGGCTCTTGCTAGAGTCAAGTTCTGCTACAAGTAGTTACTGGTTTTATGGGTGTCAATATTAGCTGTTCTGCAGCCTTTAAAGCTGCTAAAGAAGTTACTGAAGTCATTACCATTTCTGTGGGGCAACACAGGCAAAACAAGTGGAGTGTCAGGCTCCTCATTTTCAAACCAACTAAATTACACCTTCCTGCCCTGACATCATTGGAATTACCCATCTGTTTCCTGTAGTTTAGTGCCTTGTTGATTTGAGGAGTGCCTGGCTCATGCTTCTTACTAAAAGTGATGTGCTGAAGCACATCAGCAGGCATTGAAGCAAGTGTGCAGCACCTCTTCGGTGAAAGGATTGAAGGACTTTTGCCTCTAAAGCTATTAATCTTGTAACTTTGAAGCACAGAAATCAATAACGTTTTGGAAAGTCAAATTGTTCATAAAGGAACTGTGAGTGATGTCAGTGCAGAGAAAAAAACAAACGTATTTACTGGAAATATATAGAGAAATGTATGTGTTTATTTGATATTGGATGGCGTGTAACAGAAATATAACAAATATCTCCAGCAAGAAACAAACAAGGACATTTTTGTAAAACCTGGTTGGCCAAGGAAAGGGGAAAACAGATCTAAAACCAGAAGAAGCAGGGCTGTGAGGAATAAATAATAAAATAATCAAATGCAAATAGTAACTAGAGCTGGACTACAGTGAGTAACCTTTTCCTTCAAATGTGGATTGAAATCTTTCCAAATATCAATTAATCCCTAATCTACCATGCATTTCCTAGTTGCTTCCTGTGCATTATTAATGGACTGGTCACCCTGAGATGAAGGTAGGAAGTAAAAGCAATTAAATTCCTCTCCCACCCCTGCAGATACAATTGACCTAGAGGATTCAGCTACAAGTAAAAATGAAAAAGCTCCAAAAAAGAATAAACACGCCCTTCTTGCCTGAGCCAGGCTGTGTAGTTTGAAAAGCAGCATGCAAGAGCAACAGAAAGCTCCCTTTATATAAAACATCAAATTCTAAGATGCAGGGCTGATCAAGGGAAAGAGCAGGTGCCCACTCTCTGCTGATTTTTCCTGGTGTTGTTCTGTAGCTGAATGAATACTTTGAGCCAGAACTCCAGACACTGATTCTTTTTTCAGTACAGAAAAGAAAACCCCATCTGTCTCCTGAGAGGTATTGATCCCATTTGAATTCGAAGAAACAATTTTAACTTCGTGTTTTTGTGCAGGGTGATGGCCACTGAATTCAGGAAGGCTTCTGACTGTGTGATACAGTTAACTCTGGCCTGGGAGGGATACAGTCATCCTAGCCTGCAATTATCACACGGATCAGTCAGCAAGGATAACAAGGAGAGCTCAGTGGTTGCTGTTTGCATTCTAACATGAAAGATTCCTGTTTATTTCCACAGTGTGGTGAGGCCGAGGTGAAAGTCTATCCCCTCTGCCCTGCTCAGAGTCACTGAAGATAACACATTAAACAAAAATAGGCATCTCTCCAAATCACCCTGATTATCCTTCTATTTAGGAAAAGTCTCCTGGCTTAACCAAGATTATGTTGCCAAACTCAAGGTGTATTGGAGAATTAACTGGTAAGGGAAGAAGGAGGGAAACACTGACACTGCCTGCATAGCCCGGGGAAGGAGTGTGGTGTGGTTTTACCCATGCAGAGGCTCAATGTCTGTAAATGAGCTCCCTAGTTACACCCATCTCCTATGTGATTGGAAGCATTTTCTCACTATTTGTTCTCTCACTATTTCTTTTGTGGTCTATCAGAACCATAAAGTCTTCGGGAACACACTAGTTCAGTTGAGTGGCAGGGAGAAGGAAGAAGAAATTATAAAAGACATAAGCCAGCCTTCTTTTGGAGCTTGAGATCTAGTGAGATGTTTGGGCTTTCTTGTGATAAGAAGCCTCAGAGAGGTGGCAGCAGGGACACAGCAACAGAACCAGTGGCACTGCAGAGAATCAGATCACAGCTTTCCTTGAACCATTATTTTGCTGGTGATGGTAAAAGTCTTGACATTATTATATCATTCTCTGAACCTTTGCTGGTCTCAGGTGAGCCTGTCACACACAGTGCCTGCCCTTCTGGATGAGCCCTTGGTTTGGGTCAGAAATGAGCACCCAGCAGTCTTGCACAGGAGTCCAGGGTCTGCATGAAAGGAATGATCCAGATGTGATCATCGTGGGAGGGGTGTATCTAGAAACCCAAAGGTCAGGAAGAGCAAGGTGTTAGGTGTTCGTGGGACTCAGGCATGGAAATTATCACAGGACAGAGGGGAGGACTGAAGTCCAAAGCTGAACCACAGAGAAGAGCTGGGGAGGGGTGAAGTGAAGGTGTAAATTTCCTGGACAGCAGCCATCTTAAGGCTTTGTAGAGCTACTGGCTTTCCACGTCACCAGATTTATTTCATTTATAGCAGTTTATACCTACTAGAAAGAGACACTTGGAGCAGCCAGCTCTGGCATAGCTTTTCAGTTTGCTCATTGCATGCATTTTTTCAGAATAACTTATGATGCAAAGGGCAATTTTTTAATGAACAAATTAGTTTCTGCATTAATTACCTGGCCTCATCAAGCAGGACTTCACGAGCTCTTTCAGTAGATGTTGCCATGAAGATGCACAGGATGGGAACCACACGTGGCTCTCCCTGACAAGAAATCCTGATGTCAGGAGAGCTCTGTGAAATGAGAGGTGAGGTGGGCTGGCAGAGGGGCACAGTTCAGTGTGGTGGGAACAGCAAATGGGAGGTGTTGGTTTTGCACTGTAATTAAGAATGGCATTGGAAGCAAAGAGAGTGAAAAGGTGGGCTGGGAGCTAACACTTGAGAGGACCAGGAAACCAAAGGCAGGGTACAAATAAGCATTGTCATAAAATACTCAAGATCATATAAATTAATAAAAACTATGCTTACATGGCAGCAAGACTGAAGTAAGGACACAGAGAAGCTGCAGAATGGGATTTTTGGTTGATTCTTTTAATGAGACCATTGTGCCCATTCTTCATAACAACATAGATTAAGGAGAGACCATCCACTTTGATTTTGAATTTCCATATGTTTGTCAAACTGAGGTTCTAAAGCTTTTTTTGCTCTTTTTCTTTTAAAATGACAAAAAAAGAGAAAAGATGGAGATCATATTATATTCTAACCACTTGTCAGAATTCTTTTTTTAAAATCAAAGCCGTGTAATGTTCAAGAATCCTTTTTATGCATATAAAGTACTACATTTTACTCTTCTGATTTAAAACTGATTTTATTAATATTAGCAAAAATGTTCTCACAGACAGACTGAACTCTTGTGCTGTAACTCAAATCCCAGCTAATTATGGCTCAGCTGTAAAGTTGTAAACCCTTGAAAAACAAGGTTTATAAGAGAAGTATTGACACAGTCTTAACTATAGCCATGTGAATGGAGCCACTGTAATATTGTTTGGAAATAGTGTTCTAAAAGGGAATCTTTTATGAAAAGACATGCCAGCTGTTCACTTTGGAAACATTGATTTCATTGGCTCATGATAAAATTGGCTGTGGAAGATATTATTCTGAAACACAGCGACTTCTTAATTTCATTATGACCTGAACTCACTGAGAGACATTATGCCTGGGAGCTGTGAAAAAGGATTGTCACTGTGTCTTTTGCTTGCATTGCTTTTCAAGAAATAGACACATTTTCTTAGAATAATTCAGGCTGGACACGCCCTCAGAAGGTCATCTAGTACCTCCTGCTTAATGCAGGAGAAAATAGATGATAGACCATTTTTAGTTAATTTTTTTTTAACAACAACAACAAAAAAATACAATTATTTTTTAAAAAGATACATAAGAAAGCTTGGCTTTTGGCAGTAGTTTGCCAGACAAGAGCTGCTTGCTTTGGTTTGAGGAGGCAGAAGTCTACAAGCACAGCTAGAACCACCTGCCAACCCCAGCCACTCTACACAGCTCAGGATCACCCATGAATAGGTGGCTTTGACCACAAGAACCCAAAATCTAGAGATAAGTAAGGAAAAAAAAAAAAGAGAAAAAGAGAGGAGCATGTCCTGCTGACTGGCTCATGATGATCTGCCATGTGGAGTCTCACTCCTGAGTCAGAGGTTGCTGGGTGGGAGAATGAGCTCCAGAATCTGAGTGCTGGCAGGGGTGATGCCACAGCTGAAAATGAGAACTACAAGGGTGATTAAGGGACTAGAGCATCTCCCCTGTGAAGAAAGACTGAGGGAACTAGACCCTATTAATGTCTACAAATATCTGAAGGGTGGGTGTCAAGTGGAAAGAGCCAACCTCTCCTCTGCAGTGCCCAGCAACAGGACAAGGAACAATGAGTACAAACTTGTGTGTGGAAGGTTCCACCTCAGCATGAGGATAACAGAGAACTGGACCAGGCTGCCCAGAGAGGTTGTGGAGGAGTCCCCTTCTCTGAAGACTTTCAAAAACCCCATTGCATTTCTGAGCAATATGCCCTGGGTGATGCTGCTTTGGCAGGGAGCCTGGACTCAGTGATCTCTAGAGGTCCCTTCCAACCCCTAACATGCTGTGGTTCTATGAAATGCTGCTCCAGTGATACTGTTCTACAGAGACCCTAACAGCTGTCAACCCTCAAAAGTAGGTGTTTCTTGCACATCAAACAGTGCTTGTTCAGCTCACAGCATCCATCCCCTTGTCCCAGAACTAAAGAGAGGTGAGCAGTGGGGTGACTCTACACACCCAGCTACGCCTGGGCATGAAGTCCCAGAATTCTACCCTATATTATAGTCTATATATCATAGTCTATTACAGATCATCTTTTAATGGTGCAGTGCTCTTGGAGATGCAGAGGGAAGCCCTTGTGTTTACCTGAGTTCACTTTCTCCAGCGTGCAGCACAGGGCTGAGATCAGGGTGTGTTCATCCTCAGTGTTGCTACATCCTCGTGTCCTTGAGTAGCACTGATGAACTCCTAGTTCTGGACAGTGTCTGCTGCTATTATTGACTACAGTCTCTCTCCTCTGCCATGTCATTGAACTTCCATCACCATTGGCTTCATTAGCAATTATTGTTTTGGTGAAAAAAATCCTACACCACATATTATGGGATGACCCGGGGCCATTATGGAACTGAGCGTTCCCATAAGGATAATCTGGCCACAATATATCAAAGTGCTGAGAAAATATCCTTTGTCTCAGGTCATGGAACCGATGTGGCTGTTAAATGTTTTAAAAGCAGTTATATAACTGGCATTTAAAATGTTTTATTGAAAACCCTTAATGCTACTGTAACTAAAATGACCTTTAGTGGAGTAAAACACATCACACCTTGAAATGGGATTTGATTAAAAATATCAAATGTTATAATGTGCTCATGGCTGTACATGAACCGTCCTGTCATATCAACCACAGAAGCAGATGCACTGGCTTTGGCTTTTGAATGCTATTTTCAGCTTAAGCTTTTAACCTAGTTATTTTTCAAGGAATGGTTGTTATGAACTCTTAAACATTCCTTGCAATATTTGACATAAGAGCCCTATATTGTTGGTAATTTTTTATGAACAGGTGGTATCTTTTAAAGCAGATGTTCCCAAATAGAGACCATTTGATGCAGGGAGAGTTGGCTGCTCAGAGGATTCTCACTGACTTCTCTTCCCATGCTATCATTAGATTTTTCTGAGAAACAAAAAATACATCCATTAATATGTACTGTCATAGAAGAAACCACTGCATTGCAAAAAAGTACAGTAGTGGTCTTACATGCTAATGAAAAGCAAGAGAGTCATTAAAGTGTTTTTTTCTCTGAAGAGATTACCCTAAATTCTAAAAGCCCTACACAGCAAACTTTTATTTTAAAATATATTAAATGTCATGTTACAAGTCATATACTGCTGATAGTCTGGAGTTCTGAAAGACAAAACCAACTAAATAGTGAGAGTGGAAATGTTTTTGAACTCAGAATTACAATGCTAGAAGCAGAACAGATACACAAGTGAAGGAAAAAAAAAAACTAAAAAAAAAACAAACAAGAAACCAAAATAAAACCAACAAAAAAACCCAAACACACACACACACAAAAGATTCCCTGAATGACAATCAAAATGAGAGATACTTTAAAAAAATAGAGAAATGCTCTCTGAGACTATCTGACCCACCGAAAAACATAAACCTTGTTTCACTTTCAAGTACTCTGAAGAGCAGTAGGTGGAAAAAAAACCTACTCCAATTTATGAGAGCAAAAGATGGTTTTATTTTCCTATTTACTTCCCTGTCTATAGCTCTTTCCTCATAACCTCATGAGCTCTGGCCATTCCAAATGGATCGTTTTCCTCATTATTTTACAGCTAAGAAGTTGAGTCTCATAGGAGTAAAGCAAGGTGTCTGAGATCACTGAAAAGCCTGTGATAAATAGAAACAGGAGCTCAAGAGAGTCCTCGACATGTGCTTTCATCACATAAACATTCTCCCCACCCCAAACTCTGCTGCCAGAGCCTATGTGAGAATCTCAACCGTAGTGAGCTGATACGTGCAGGATGGGCAAGATTTCTGTTCTATTCTAGATTGTTTGGAGCAGGATTAAAGGTCTCAGAGGGTGAATTTGTTCCCCAAGAAGTTGGTAATTTGATAATTAAGTAAATGTGGTCTTAAGTGAGCTGAACGAGGGTGTGGCCAAACCAGACATACAGCTTTGAAAAAATCCAGATGGAAATACTAGGGAAAAGTGTCAGAAGATGTGTCAAAGCAATGGGCAGCTAACTAAATTGCATTTTAAAAGAAGGGACTCAGTAATTTCTCCACCACTGTTCAGAAAGGTACCTCTACCCCTCTCAAACTTCAACCTCCAGCCACGAGCTTTTAAACACATTGGGGCACTTCTACTAATTGAGCATCCAAGGCCTTAATGTAGCAACAGCTGTGGCAAATATGGGAGGGTCCTGGGGGAAGCAGAGCTTTTGAGGCCGTTGGGGAGGTTGTTTGGAAAGAGGCTGCAGGTCTGTAAGGGCAGGAGAAGGGCTGAAGGAGAGGGAGCACTTGGGCTGGAAACAATCCAGAGCACTGGAGGAGCATGGAGCTACAGAAAAGAGCAAAGATGGGGTGAGTACAAAACCTTAGCAAAATGAGCCTTGTACTGAAAGTTGTTTGAGAAGGAAAATGATGCTGCAGGTGTTGAATTGTTTGCAGAGTGTTAGTTGGCTGTGAATACCTGTCCTGGTTTGAGTGAGAACTAAACTTGGTCTAGGTACCCCTGCTCAGGCAGGGGGATTGGACTAGATGATCTTCTAGCTCCCTTCCAACCCCTAGCATCTGT
>JANHGL010019396.1:17139-40433 GCA_024611195.1 Ceyx melanurus | reverse complement strand
TGGTCTAGGTACCCCTGCTCAGGCAGGGGGATTGGACTAGATGATCTTCTAGCTCCCTTCCAACCCCTAGCATCTGTATATCTGTGACATTCTGTTCAGTGATTTTACTTTTCAGCTCAGGTTTTCTAACTCACTGCATTGTCTGAAGTTAGCAGCATGTTGTGCAGACAGTGTCTGCTCCTAGCAGTGATACCACCCCATGTCTAGAGTTACTACCAAGGATACCAAGGCCACTGGTAGAACTTGTGTATTGCACTGAGGGGTGCAGAAAGTGAAAGGCTGCACCTGTGGGGAGGAGTGGACAGGACAGGTGACCCCAAACTGACCAACGAGGTATCCAGCCCATAGACATCATAGCCAGTATAGAAAGCTCTGGGTCCAGAGGGTCTCTGTCTGGCACTTGCTCTCGGGTTCTCTCTCTGGGGGAGAACGCGTGGACAGCAAAGCACACAAGCTGAGCTGGCAGGCTAAGCAAGCTAGCTGGTGGCTTAGGCTGTCTGCTTGGGGTGTTGGTGTTCTTCCTCTCCTGAGGGGGCTCTCCCCCTCAGAGCACCAAGGAGGACTCTGTCCGTCCTGCCTTCCATCCCGATTAGTGTGTTCCTGAACCCGGTGCCAGAATCCAGCTCCTGAACACAGCTCCTGGCTGCTGTGGGGCTCAGTCTGGGACTCTCTCTGTGCCAACTCCACAGCATCAGTGATGGTGATGGAATTACCATCAGGTGGGTTGGGTTTGGTACTGGTTTTGTACATACTAGTATACATTCCATTATTATTTTCATTACATTGTTCTAGTTTCTTTTTCTAATTGCTAAGTCTCTCTCCCTTATTCCTTTTCTCTTCCCCTTTGGGGAGGGAGGGGGGTTAAAAGAGAGCATCTGTTATTGGTGTGGGGTTGCCCTGGCCCTAAACTGTGACAATACCCCAGAGGCTGTCTGATGAGGAAGAGTTGGTACTGTTCTTACCAGAGCTAGTCCTAGAAGGGGGCTGATCTTTGGAAGCATCAGGGTGCCTTGGGAAGTTGTTTCCAAGTTGCAGAAGTTGAAAGTCCTGTTAAACATGTTTAAATAAAACCAAAGTTGAGAGTTAAAACCATCTAACTGTTAGAAAATAAATAAGCTTGTGAGAGACTGATAATAATTCTGATTGTGAAGGCTGTGCTGAGCAATTGGATCAGCATTTGTGCTCAGTCAGACCAGGACTTGTCTGCCAGAGAGTTTGGTTTTGCAAAGTGAGAACAATGGAATCACGCATGCAACAGATGATTCTTTGTGAAGGGGAATGTTGTAGTCCCTTGACCAAAAGGAAGAGGCAGCTGTAGGGAGCATGGACTAAACTGATGCTTCAAGTTGATACAAGTAAGCAAGAAATAGGAAAAATAGAGAAATGGAATGAACATAAACAAGATATCCCTGAATACACTGCTTTAAAATCCCTGGATAAAATAGCACAAGGGTGGTGGCTTCTTTATGCTCCTGAGGTGCTAGGCCACAGTGGAGATACAGGTTACCTTGTAGTACCTTAGTCGCTTTGATGCCTTTGTGATCACAACTGAGTAGTAACAACAAAACGGATCTAAGAAATGTCAGTCTGGAGCTGGGGAACCAGTAGGTTTCCTGGGGAACTTCATCTAAAGAGAGAATGTGAAATAACAGGGAGAACAGTAAATCCTAGTAAATGTTTATACACTAAACTTCACTCTCTGATGTGCAGTTCAATCCCCCTCCACTATAGGGCCCTGGGGTGGAGCTAGCAATTAATCTCCAATTGCTTGGGAGGGAGCAGTTCACAGCTGAAGGGGCTCTGTGGATTATAAATTCAGCAAGCAAAATGGGAAGCCGGAGAGCTGGCAATAAAGGAAGTGCCAATAGTTAAAGCCATAATCATCAGAACTCTAGGGCAGATAATCGACACCTATATGGCAATTTTCAATTCAATAAATAAAGCTAACCGAGTTGCCTAACAACGCCATTGAGCTGTGATTACAACTGGCAGCATTATGTAACTGTGACAACCAGACCAAGTGGAAGAGAAACGAGGGAAAGAGAAATACATCTATATTCCCAGTCTCTGTTACTGAAGGAGTCTGGGGGATGGAGCCCCATATTTGAAAGCTGCACAGGGAGCATCCTCCAATCCGTTTCAGGTACTGCTCATCGACACCCCAGGGATCTGTCTGCAAGCACAGAAAAAAGAGGATTTGACAAAGGCACTTGAATTTATTTTTTTTTCCCTACCCTGAAAGTGGCACCAGAACCATATTCTCTGCATTCTTTAAATAATGCAGTCCAAGTACACTTAAAGAACCTGGAGGCATGGTTAGCCTCAGCTCTAGCCACCAGTGTGGAATTTTGCACCGCAACGTTCACATGCTCAAATTTACCATAGCAACCTCCACATCACATTTAATACACAGAGACATCCCTCCTCTTGCCTGTTTAAAGAGCCCTTGTTAAGTGGTTTTGCTGTATTTTAGATGCCAAGATGTCGCTAAGATTGATGGAAGGGTGCACAATCAAACTTGCAAGGAGAGCCTAGCATCTAGCTCATTATGTAAGAGAATTAGCAAGGCAGTTCTTTTGACATGACAGTCCATTATGGCGGCTGTCAATCATACCTCAGCATATGCTTTTTTTTGTCTTCTTCAGTGATTTAGAAAAAAAAGAAAAGAAAAAGAAAAAAGAAGTTGTTCCATTCCTGTTCATCAATAAGGCAGAGTGTAAATGCTTTGTGTGCATGCACAGTAGCTGTTACAGATCTAGATGGGCAGTGCTTTCTCCACAGTAATCGCTGGGTGAACATATTATTATGCATGCATGTGTAATCCTTCCTCACGTGGCTCTTTGTCCCAATTATATGTGCACAGAGGCTTGAATCTGCTATTGCTTCTCATCCATCTATGGGCTTTGGTCCTTTCATATGAGATGGTGGTGCTTAGGCATTTTGGTGCAGGAAGTCTGGGTTTACTCCCTCAGGAAAATCCATCTAGAAGGGCAGTTATATTTATTCATTCCCTTTTCAGGAGAGGGAAGAAAAACTTTCACTAAGAGTTGTCTAAAACGACAGTGGTGCTAGAATAACATCTTTTCCTCTACCACTCTTCAGAAAAAATGCTTCCATATAATGAACAAAACTTAATTATCTAAGCCTGGGAGATGGTTCAGTGTTGTACTAGTTGGGAAACAGAGGCACAGGGGATCTCAAGTTTCTGCCTCTAGTTCAGTACCTTTCCCCATCTGAGGCACCTTCTATCAAAAAGGAACTGAGATAGAAAGGAAACATCTTCTGAGAAAGGCTCTTCCATCTCCAAAAGACCATCTGAGAGGGGGGAGGGGAACTAGAAGGACAGATTGCCTCTGAAAAATAAAGTTCAGCTGTAAAGCCACATCTTGACTGGTGTGCTCATTGGAGAGAGATGCTAACTGGCAGTAATGCATACTAGGGAGCCTGGGAAGTTAGCACATATCAAACAGTGCATTTGCAAACATAGAATATGTACTGAAGTAGAATTATCTTTCTGTGAGATTTCTAAGAAAAAAAATATATCCTCTGCATTACAAGGCAATGCTTGAGAACTGGGGCTGTGCTTGCCTTTGACTCACACAGGTATATTGAACAGTCCAGTGGAGACTAGATGCACGCTGGGCTAGATGTGGGGTTTGTGCATTTATAGTAACACGTGGGTAAATAGGAAAAAGAAGCTTCATCATTGCCCATCCATCTTTGTGCCACTCCTTTCCCAGTATCTCTCTCTCTTCTGCCCATATGAAAGCAGAGTCTTGTTGGGCAGCATGAAAATGCTAACACAGAGCTGCACCAAGTGGAAAAAGGTAGCACATCCATCCTAGTAAAGATTAACTTCCAGAAGGAGGTTAGTCCACTGGGAAAAATGAGTTTCAGCCCAGTAAAATGCTTTGTCTTGATTAACACTTTTATTGGATGAGCAGGGAAGTGGGATTGCACTTTAAGAGCACACTGAGAAAGTAAATGTTTGGGAAGGTTTCTTCTAAAGTAAATGTTTTCTGTAAAGTCCTTTAAAATGTTCTCCAGTTTCTCTACTCTTAGTTTATCTGGAAAGAAGTGATGTGTGAGTATTTAAATAATCTGCTCACTAGCATTGAGATCATTTATATGTATTGCTTGTTTTTATGCTGCTATTTATAATCCATGATAGGACTGGGTCATCCTCATATATATATATATACACAGACATCATATAAATACAGATGTATTACAGCCTCTGCCCCAAGGACTATATAGGCTAAAGCTTCTGTCATGGGAGTTGCAGACTGAGGCAAAACCTCTTGTTCACATACAGTGGCAATGATTTCAAGGGGGTTCTCCAAAGCCCAGGCTCAAGAGACCTTCCAGAAGAACAGGTCTGGGAGAATTGGTATTGTGATCATTGCCCTTAGTCTTTCTGCACAAATGGATTGAGCATCATTGACTTCACTGGTACTGCTCAGATGTACAGTGGTGTGCAGAGGTTTGCCTCTGACCTTTCTAACATCCTTTTCCATCAGAAATAAATAAATGATGGCTTGAAGTACCAAACAGGAGTCCATTCACTTTATTCTAGCTGACTGCAGGTTATATTCTTCCCTTCTGTGCTATTATTTGAGATTCCTTAAATAAACATTTACTGTTCTTTTTCTTGTGGGGGAATATATATATTCAACCTGGTAATCAGCTTTCAGAATGCTTCATTCTACTATTTCATCCTGAACCAGCCACGTGCTGACACTTCTCCTGATCTGATCTGCAATGAAATCAAGGGGTAGTGTTCTATTAAATTCCTTTGGCTTCAGATCAGATGCTGCCATTGAAAAAAACATAATATATGCAGCCTGGTCTTTGTAATATCTACCATAATGGCACAGTGTGGTCCCAATCCTGCAGTCTTACTCTGGGAAAATCCCTATTGACTTCAATGAGAGCTCTTCTTAACTAAAGATTTCACAATCAGGTAATGAGAAGCAATGAGCATACGCTGCCCTCTCTATTAGATCCTGTAGTTAGACTACTTCTGATAGGCTCCTATAAAGTGATTTTCTATGGCAATCTGTGCTTGCAGCAGCACCTGCTCTGTTAGTCTCTCAATTCTTCACTTAACAAAACAGCTTGACACTGCAGGTGAAAGATTCTGAAATGTTTTAATTAACTAGCTTGAGCACCATTTGATTTCTATCTCCCTAGATGTTTCAGAAATTCTAAACTGCTTGGTTCCATGACTGCCATCAAACAAGATCTGAATGTATGAAATGGGCCTCTATAAGAGGAAAAGACAGTGAATTTATATTGGAAAGTCTCTATTGGGCCACTGTAAACAGTGTGTTTGCACAGCAAGTTATCACTGCGAGATTCAACTGTTGATATCTCTCAGGCTTCAAGAATGGTTCTAGAAATTGTGGGCCAAATCTTAGAGCTCTGATTTAGTCTAAACTCCTATTGATCTCAGAATGTTTGGTTTTTGCAATGTTTGGGTGTATCAGCCTCAGAGTTACTTGCTTATTACAGGATTTGATACCAGGATTCTGTAAGAATGTGAAAAGTAGGTGAGGAGGAAGAGCCATCAGATGTCTGCTGTGGCCACTGGAAACTTGTTTGTTGTTTTCAGTCCTGCCAAAACGGTGAGGGTGTTCCTTTAGTGAGAAGATTAAAAGCTAAAATTCTCCTGTAGGAACTTGATTCCACAATCTGAAATATCACAAGGGTCATAAAGGGACACGAGCATAACAATCTGACCAGTACCACAGCAAAGCCACGGTGTGCACTTGTAGGATCCATGATTTGAACATGACTTAGTCTATACAGAATGAGTTTTAAAACCACAGCAAGAAATACCAGTTACCAACAAATCTTTTAATAATCAGTGAAGTGCCTTTTGAGGGATGAAAAAAAGACTTGTGTTTTGTTGTTTGTTTGGGTTTTTTTTAATCTGAGATGATGATACAGGTATCTCTGCAGAATTATGCATATTACTGTTCTGAAGTCAACCTGTAGGGGTTTTTTTCCCCCTCATATTAAGCACAGTAAGCTAAACGAAGTGTTCTGTGCCCCACTCTTTTCCTAGTTCTGAACAGAAGCCAATTTAAATAGTTAAAATCCATTTACTGGTAACATTCCTCACAAACACTGCACCACTGAGACTATTTGTCTTTCTGAACTGGTGCTAGTGCTCGCTGCATTAGCAGTTTAATCAGATTTGTTAATGAATGTTTCACTTGCAAAGTATATCTTACATGCATTCAGATCTTCATTGTGGAGTTGCCACAAGCCCTGGATAAAAGGTGGCACACATTGAAGAAGGCAGGGGATCCAGCTCACAGCTGGGTGCCTGCTCCCCCTTGCTCCTTGGTGTAATTCCCACTGGCTGGGTACCAGCCCCTGAGCCCATTCTGGCTTAACTGAGGTCTGCTGGGTGCTCTGAGCAGGGCAGGCCCATTGCTTGCCTGCTTCCCACTAGTCCTTGGTGGGTCTGGGAGAAGCAGGGGCAGACAAGATGATTTTTCTGGGGTGGGGATTTTTGCTGGGTGTTTTTGTTCAGGGTTTGTTGGTTTGTGGTTTTTTTAGTAATGTGAAATGGGATGTCGACTGCTCAAAATAATCATTTAACCCTGCAGAATAGTTCCTATGATGTTGATCATAGAATGGTTAGGATTGGAAGGGACCTTAACCATTTGGTTCCAACTCCCCTGCCATGGGCAGGGATGCCTCCCACTAGATGAGGTTGCTCAAAGCCCCATCCAACGTGGTCATGAGCACTTCCAGGGATGGGGCTTCTACCACCTCTCTGGGCAACCTGTTCCAGAGTCTCACCACCCTTACAGCAGATAAATTAAATAATGATGCTTCCACAGGGTTATTGGCATTTTTTTTTCCAGTAACTTTCTTCTAGCCTTGGAGTTTTTCTTTTAAGTTTAACTTTATAGGAAATTAACAGAAAAGTAGAAGTTTGATGTAAGTGTTCAGTTTAATCTATTCAGTCATGAGCTGCTTTAGCTGCTGTTTTTTAATGCCCTGTCCTTATTTTCATCTTGAGCTTTCTTTCATATCTTTCACTTGAGTGGCTTTAATTTATTAGTCAAATACACTTAAAGTTGGACTCACAATTCTACAAGCAGGGCAGTCTTTTCTACTATGGTACAAGCCAGCTTTTGCATTCTGACTAGCAATAAATCACAGTATTCTGTATGAAACTACTCCCTTAATTGCAACACAGAACAGTGGGACAGAAGTCGGAAGTGAGGTTTTATTTCTCTTTGAAGTTAAATGCTCCATTTCTCATTTTCTTATCATGTTTTCAGTTTCATATGCCTTTGAAATACGGTGATTATATAAAAAACTGGTTTGAACTGTGGCACAGAAAACTGTGTGCCAATTTTTTTTTTTCTACGACCTGGAAGTACATATAAATGTAAGTTGTTTCACATGATATCTAGTTTTAGAGTTTGTTTTTTTAACACAGGCTAGAATATTGAATCAGTTAAGCACTTGTTTAAGGACATAATGAACTGTAAAATTTATCAAGTAGGAAATCAAGTCCTGAATTAGCAGGTTTTAGCAATCAATTCCATCCTCAATTTGGTTGGCAAAAAAAAAAATCTGCAATTATTTTAATAGATCCATTTTCCTCGGTGCTTTTTTTTTTTTTCAAGGACAAGCAGTATAATCTCAGGTTGGATAATCTGAAAGTGCCTTCCTTAAACCATCTTTTTCACTGCTGTCAGTCCTAACTCCTCTTGAGTCGTTTCAAAATCTGTCTGACTTCAAAGGAACGGGAGAGACCTGCCTCACCAGGGTGGTGTCCCAGGCTGTGTCTGCTTTGTGCTGTGCTGCTGGGCTTTGCCCCAGCAACCTGAGCAACCTGTGGTCTGTCCCTCTGCTAGGGCACGGCTGGGCTGAGACCAGGCAGTCCTGACCTGCCAAAAGCACCCATGGCCACCCAGCTGAGCTCAGTGTCCCTTGCTTCAGGTGACACCTCAAGTGGCTCAGCTGTAAGCAGAGGTGGAGGGAGCAGTAGGCACGTGGGGGACCACTCAGGAAAGCCAACCCAGATCTGTTACCAGGACCTCTGTGCTGCAGCCCCTTCCTTGTCTTGCCGTGTCCTCCCCAGCAGCAGGGTGGTTGCCCCTCAGCTGCTGAGCGTTCTTGTGGGAGGCAGTGGCTAAAGGTCATCTGCTCTCTGAACAGGATCAGGAACTTCTACAGCAGCATTCCTTGAGCTGGCGCAGGAGGCAGTGGTCTCAGGTGAAGGGTGGTGCTTACAGCTGGCAACAGCACAAGGTACTCATTCAGGCAGGCTGGGAATTAAATGTTCCCCTGCACCCACTCGCTCCTGCCCTTTCCCAGCCAATCCTGGGGATTGCCCAGCTCGAGTGGTGCTCATTCAGGAGCAGGGTGCTGGCACGCTGGCCTGGCTCTGTGAAACCGTCCTGCGTCTCTTCCTCGTTATAAACCCAAACATCAATAAATTCCTCTGGGCTCTCCTGCAACGGCCTCACGGGTCCAGGTTCACTAGTGGCACAGCCGCAATGTGGCACCACAGGGACGCGGCTGCTTCCCAGGCAGGGCCGGAGCTTGGGGCCCTCCTCCCACCAGGCTCCAGCACCAAGCAGCACGTCCAGCTGGCAGGGGCCACCACCGGCGTGTCCCCACGGCAGAGGTGAAGAGCAGCACTTGCTTGTGCAATCAGCCTCCCACCGCAGCGGGTGCCTGGGGCTGACGCACTAACAATGTGCACAGTGAGCGAGGCAGGGCACGGGGCCAGAGCAGACCAGGGTCAAACGCACGCTGCGGACGTCACTGGTACTGACTGCTCCTCTACGAGGCTTTAGTTCCTTCCTGGTTTTATTTACTCCTTGTGGTGAGCACCAGCTGAATGCTCCATTTTATCCCTCGCAGGACAGGGCACGCCCAGCAAGGAGAAGCAAAAAGTTCATGGCGGCTGCGGCCAAGCTGGGAGTCTCTGCGGGGTTACTGTCAACAGGAGCTGGTGGGGCTCATTTCTCTGGGGAAATCTGACCAGTAAAACTTAGAGGAGGCAGAGCCAAACCTGTCAGCTCTGTCCAGAGCAGAGCCAGGTAAAAGTGCTGTTTATTGGATTGCACCAGCTGCAATGGCTCGTTTTTCCCAGAGTAAAGCAAGCAGGCTGTGACTGAAAAGCTGATCTTGTACATTTGCCACTCTGGCAGTTGTTTGGTGGTCAGAAGGATGGAAGTTGTTGAAATTAATGTATATGTGACTGTCATTGATTTCATTGTGTGTACTCCTCTGATGCTGGGTGACACACCTCAGTATCTCCTGCTGATTCTGAAGTGAATTTCCTTCTGCTTTGAGATTTACTCTTACTAATCACTGCAAGGTTTTCACTTAGCACCCACCGCTGTCAAATGCTTTTTATCTTCTCCCTTCCCAATACACTTTACAGGAGGGAGCTGCTGAGCACCCCCACCCCACAGTGTCACAGTTTGCCCTTCAGGCAATTCCTCTGCGCCGCCCCTGTGGCAAAGAATATTTCAGAATGTGGCTGACACCATTTTTCTGCAAGCTTCCCTCGTAAATCCAGCAGCCTGGGAGGAATTAATTGCTCCATCTTTGGCTCAAGATAACTTCTGACACCACGCAATGTTTTATAAATACTCAAGGCAGGTTTTTCAGCAGAGAAGGGACACTACCTATTAAGTGCATGAGCAGCCAGCTCTGATTTTACTTCAGTGGTTAGAAACTTCTGAAATTTTACTTCAGCAGGACCAGGATTTCACCTTTCTGGTAGACACAGGATGCTCCCAGCAGTTCAACATGATTATCAGCACAGTCACATCCATACCAAAACCATAGGATTTCATTTCTTAGTCACGTTCCTGCTTGCAACTAGACACCTCATGCCTAATATTCCTTGGGCAGCTCTGGTATCTTTTTTATGTACAGTCCTATTTCCTTTCTGGACACAGTACTGAAATACGACCAGGTGCCAAGCCATGGTGCCAAGGTATAAAGTAGACATGAAGAGCAGGCTAGCTCATCAGCGCAGCAACCAGTACTACAGCCAGGGGTCTGTGTTCAGATTGCTTTTTCATGTGGACTGAACTGTGCAATAACCACACGAGAGAGAAAAATCTTGAGTCAATGAGAATACTGTTATGTACACAAAGTCATATTTATTTCTAAGAAAATGAGGTGACTAAAATACTGAGGGAGATCAGAGAGGCAAAAAAACACCTTAAATTAAACACTAATAATTGCTGAGTCCAGCTCCCCTCTTATAAACTGACCAAATGGGACAGTTCTTCAGCACTCACAAGTGAAACAACTGGCTGCAGAGCACATGAGAGGGAACACTGTTCTTAGCTGTGACCTAACTCCCATAGACAAGTTGGCTAAAGGTGTAGCTATAGCTGAACCACTAAGCAGCAGTCAATACACTGAGCAGGGTGGTGTCCTATTTGAAAACAAAGCTGCCTCTTTCATTAAGAACACATGGAAATATCTAAGGAAATACTGACTTTTAGAGTACTTTAGGAAATGGACAAATTAGATCTGACATAATAGTGGTATGTAAAACAATGAAGGGAGGACAAAACATGCATCAGGGAATTCTCCAGGTGCCCTGCACCATAACAAAGCCAAAAGTCATGCAAGATATGCAAAGGTATTTTTCTTTCAAGCTATGCATTCCTTCAATCCCATTTTCCCATTTTTCTGGCATGTTGCTCCCAGTCAGAGGAGTGGGAGCCTCTCCTCCTTCTCCCCTCAGTGATAGATTTTCTTTACATAAGACTTTATTTGGGAGTAAAGTTGCTCAAATTTCATACTTGCAAACCTAAAGTGTTGGGTTCTTTTGTTTGGATGGTTTTGCTTGTTTGCTTGCTTGCTTGCTTGTTTTTTTCAGCCCATGTGTAACAAAAGTGAGACCTTACTGGTATTTGAGAAAGGACAATTAAATGTTCAGAACTGTAGAATTGTCAGGGTTGAAAGGTACCTTAAAGATCTTCCAGATCCAGCCCCCCTGCCATGGGCAGGGCCACCTCCCACTAGATCAAGTTGCTCAGAGCCCCATCCAGCCTGGCCTTAAAAACTTCCAGGGATGGGGCTTCCACCACCTCTCTGGGCACCCTGTTCCAGTGTCTCACCAACCTCATGGTGAAGAAATTCTAATGTCTAATCTGAATTGACCCATCTCTAGTTTTGATCCATTCAGAAACAGGTCATGAGCTTATCTACAGTGATACTAACTAGGATAAAAATCTTAAGAGATTTAAATGCTTATGATTCACAGCATATATAAGCACCAACTGATAAGTCTTAAGGAAACATTTCTCTTTAGGACAGGCTTTTCCATAATCAACCATTACAAGCTCACTTCCTCAGGTCTGTGATACCAGACTCCAAGGACAGCAAGTGTGACCCAGGAAGGCAGTTCCTGCAAGGTGAAATCTCTGGCCAGCCATCCCTGTTCTCTCAGGCATGCCTACTGCTAAGATAGAGTCCACTTTTGGGTTTCATCAGGCAATGTGGGGTTTTCCATATACTTACTTTCCCCATTTTAAGCTCCTGTCCAGATAAAACCATTGAAAAACTTGCAGAAGTACTGTGTGGATTGATTGTTGATCTGATGTTACATCCAGTTAGCCCGTGACTGGTGTGAGCAAGGACTGTTTGCACACTTGTTTGTTGTCATTCAAGACTGGGCTTGTAGCCTATGCAGAATATAATTTCAAGATGAATTCCCAATTAGTCTGGAAATAAAAAAAAACAACAAACCAAGTCTTGGCTGCATTGGGAAAGTATTTGGTATGATCTGCCTTGGACAGGGTGTTGCTTCTGTAGTCATCACCTACCTCACTTCAAGACCAGCAGAAAGTGCAAGTGGGACTGGCAGGAAAATGACAGGTGTCATTTTAAGCAAGTATGGTCCTGTGAGATCAGCATTGAAACCTGTTGCCTCCTGCCACAAAAGAGAGGGGTCCTGTCAGGCTACTGCTTCTGTGCCTTGAAAGGAATGTGTGGATAGATACACTGGTAGGAAAATGTCAGGTTGTGAGCAAATAGCAGGGGCTCAGCAGCTAGGGGGGTGCCTCTGTCTTACACATCTAAGGAGCAGCTTCATACACTGATGGCAACAACTCAACATCTGATGCTTTCATAGTACAGGAGACTTGGTCACATTACTGCTAGATGTTGAAATAATCCCTCGTTTCTTTTGACAGATCTTTATGATCCTCTCACTGGAAATACTGAAGTCTGCAGTTAAAATGGAAATGTGTTTAAGAAGTATACTTTTGTCAGTGTTTTCCTTGGCTAGAGGCTGAAGTGAGCACAGTGTGCAAGTGTGATGCAAGAAGAGAGGCTTCCTGAAAGAACAGAGCATGAGATGTGTATGTTACAGGTGTAAATATCACTAGCAGGGCTGCAGTGCAGAAGGAATTGAAGGGTTTATAATGGGTGTCTGTCAAGAGGTTGCATAATGGTTAGAAAGGCTTGGTTCAAATTCATGGTTCAAGTCTAGAAATGGCAGCAGATGGAAAAGTATTGATTTATGTTAGTGACAGTAGAAAAAGAAAGGAAATAATTGAGCTACTACAGCAAGTTTCATGCTGAAAAGTGTTCACACTCCTGTTGCTTGCAGCTCCTGGGTGTCAGTGACTACACTAGAGATGCCTGTAGTTCAACCACTGATTTGCAGCTTTGAGGGCCAAATAATTTCAATAGCTATCAGCTCTGAATTTAATGGCATTACTCTGTGTTCAGCTAGTGCTATTGGAAGCAGAATTTTGTCTTAATAGGAAACAAAACTAATAAACAAACAAAAATATCTGTTTCTACCAGACTTTCTCTAGTAGCACCACTGATCAGTCTATACTGACTGACCCTGGATGATGTAAAATGATGATCATGAGATCACTCCTGTGTGCACTACTGGCATGAAATTTACATGAAATGGAGAATCACTGGTACAGAGCATCCCCAACACTTCTTTGTTACCAGTTAAAATCCTCAATGATATTGGAAAGGCATAGACATAATTTCCACTTGGCTTTATCCCTGTACATAAGGAGTTTTCTCCTGGTCACTTATATCAAAATCTGTTCTTTTGTGCCACTTGTATCCTCCCTGTGCAATCAGAAGAGCCAGTGTGGGGATGCTGGGTCTCCCCTGGCATGGGCTAGCAGACAGCTGAGGCAGGAATCTGAAATGGGAAAGTGCTCTTGGGTCTTCCAGCTGAGCCTGTGGTATATAAGCCCTGGGTAACCTCTATGCTGAGGCACTGTGTGCAGTGACCTCCTGCTCTCCCTGCTCCTGTTCTCTCCATTTCTCACCTCCTTCCTGAGCAGAAATGCAGAGCTGAAGGAGGGAGGGTTCCAGTTTAGCTGCATCTTCCACAGGGTGTTGTGGTGCCCTCTTGTTTCTTGGAGTTTGCACAGAATTCTCTTGGCTTAAATGCAGCTTCTCTCCTGTGTGGAGAGGGGTACCTGAATGAAATCTTGATGCAACTTAGTCCTGGTCCAATAAAAGTTTTGTAAATGAGGATTAGGACTTTAAATCTGATCCAAAAACTATTCAGGAGTCAACTAAAGCTGTGAATCATGTTGTGCAATACTATGTATTTTCACCAGCCTTCTTTGGTCACTTAACCAGTCAGATACAGACACCCCTCTAGCTAAATTTACCCTGCAGTGAGGTAGCTTGCTGGCAGAAATAGCCACCAGTCCACGCTGGCAGAGTGAGGGTAAAGAACCTTGCTTCTGCTCCTTTGGAAAGATCAGGTGTGCCTGGTTCTGAGGGTGCTGCTGACAGACATGCAGCTGACCCATCCTGCCCCAGCAAGTGACAATGCAAAGCCACGAAGATGTATGGGATTTCTGGGGGGAACAAGGCTTCTTCCTAGAGGAGTACTAACACTGGCTGCTGCAAGAGCAGATGGGATTTGTAGGAACCCCAAGCTCCATCTGTTCACAATAGACTCGCTGAGCCCAAGCTGCAGGGCACAGCTGAATGCCATGGGTAGCCCAGCACTGTCAGCTGGAGGTGAGGAACAAGTGGGTCAGAGCAGCAAGATTAAAACAGACGGGGAAGGTTTTTCTCCTGAGAAAACGGCAGAGTGCTTTCCACCACAGTTGAAATGTACCTGTAGCAGAACCAACAGCCTAGCAAGGCCACCTTCTTAATACAACTGCCTGTCCTCTGAACAGCCTCTTTACCTTCTGAGGTGGCCCGGGTCGTGGCTGTGCTGCACAGTGAGCTGGCTGCAGCATGCAACCTTTTACTTAGTGGGTGGAGCTGGCACAGCAGCGTTTGTAACCTCAGAAGCTGGAATAACCCAGTTTCTAAAATCATCCTACTCGCCAGCCTATGCAAAGAACATATAATTAGAGCAGCCTTGACTATTTCTGTTGAAACAGCTCTTGCAGCTTCTTGTTACTTCTGATAACAGGAATGTTGCTGCTTCTGCACTAATTGCTCTAACAATCTTCTGAGGGCTCAATCCTGCAGTTAGTACCTACAGTTCCTGCTGAGCGTGCTGCTCTTAAAACCAAGGCACTGTCAGCCTTGGCAAGAAGAGGGAGCAGTGCTGGCTGATCTTCTGCAAGTTTTTCTTGCGTAAGAGGTAGAAAAGACATTATCACTTGCTATTGATACACTTCACAGTAATCTGCTCAGATAAATGTGTTTGCTTCCATCAGGATCCCCACAGATAACTTTTATTAGTGTTCAGGAGCTCAGCTATGACTTTCAGGAGCAGTCTTTCTCCACTGAAAAAATATAAGCCCCCTGGGGTGAATGATGAGCTCATCTAAGATGTCATCTCTGTGATTGACCCATTACTTCATACAAGGAAGAGATGCTAAAGCTACCTTAACTCTCCATTTCCTTTGACTGCTCTTCAGGATGAGAAAGCTTGTGCCTTATTTTGGATTAATTTCTCAATTACCACCTGATATTTCCACTTCTGGAGCACCAAGGCACAGTTTGCCTCTTCATGGTATAAATTCCTAGAACCACTCAGCCTCAGATGAGGCCACATTTGCAAGAGAGCTTGTTTTCTCAGCTGTATCTTCTTGCCACAGCAATCTCAAACTATAGCTGTGCATGCAAAGAAGACAAAATCAGCTGCTACCCTGAAACACCCAGGACCATCTGAACTTCCCACACAGAAGGCAAAGCTTTTTAGAGCCTCAGCTGATGTTGGTGGGGTCAGAGGAGTGCATTAGCAAGGCAGGATCTCGCCCATGGAACATAGGTTAGTGTGTTTGAAAGATTTTAACATGAATTTATCAGTCGCTGCCTCTGGGGAATTTGCCTGATATGTTGCAATCATCTGGATATTTTAACAGAGTTTAAATAGACTTGCGTCAAAATCATTTTGCCATCATCTTGACATAGTAATGTAGTCTCCAGTGACTGCAGTGACATTATTTTGCCATCATCTTGATATCATCCATTACAGCATTGTGGTCTCCATGCTCTGGCATTGCTGAGTGCTTTGCCTCATTATCTTATTTTCATAAGCTCGCTCCGAAATTAGTGCAAAATAGCTGTGGTTTTCATAGCAAGTTACATGCATTGGGGGAGTTCCCTGAAAATCAGAAAAGATATTTCAAGTGTGCTGATCTGCTATTTTAAGAACACTCCAGATTTTTAACATTTTTCCTTTAAATGACCAAAATGTTTAATTCATACAAAACTGCCAGAAAAACGTTCACTTAGGAGGTAAATGATGTTTTACTCAGAGTTTGGCAGGAGTACTGAAAACTGGTTCCAAATTATGCTTTGTTCAGTTCTCCAGCATTAAAAGCAACATAAACTTCATCTTTTTGGGGTGCACACTGGAGCAAACATTGCTTATTGTAGCCTGAAATAGCCACAGCATTCTTACACTCGTGATCCAGTGACTCTCGTGTTTGGGATCCAGCTTATTTTGAACAAGCACAGCCCTTTATCATGTTATTTTAAACAAATGGCTCCCTGACACAGATGATTTCAGAAATTGATAGTCTTGTTGACTTGTCTTAGATAGGGAAAAGCTTGAGTTTGGGCTTATCCTGCCCAGGTTTAGCTGAATTCATCCTAAACTGAGCCTTTTTTTTGTGTGTGGTTAAGACAAACAGCTTCTTCAACAGGCAAGTGTGAAGTATACACCTAAGTACTGGGAGAATCCAAGAGTGCAAGAGACAGATGTAAAGATTCCCACTGACTTTAATGGCTTTAAAATGACTTCAGCAGCTTTACATCAGGCCCTTGGAGAGCTTCTGCTTGTTAATATTTGTAGAAACAGGAGGAAATTTTAAGCTTGGTGCATCAGTCAGTGCACAATGGTAAGCCTCTGGCAATCCTGTAAGGTTTGGAGTTTGAAACTGAAGTATGAAAAATGCCTTCTGCAGTGTTTCAGCTCCCCTTTAGCACTGGGAATGAGGAGGCACAACACCAACTTAACTGGAGAGCCAGTTGACACAGGACTCAATGCTAAATGGCAGTTCATATTTTGCAAATGTTTTGGTAAATGGCTGGAGGGTTTCTGCTTCTTAACACCCTTCCTTGGTGTTCTCATGCCTCTGTTCCACTGGGCTTTTTCACCTTTTCAATTAATCACATTTTCTAAAGAAAACAGCAGTTAAAAAGAGGGTATCCAATGAATGCATTAATCTTTTTTTTTATGCCTTCATAGGAGGCCATAAGATTATAAACATGAAGTTAGGAAAAAAAAAATAATTTGATTATTTCTTAATCAGAGGGGAGAAAATATCTGGGGTTTCTGGGTTCTTTTTGTTTGTTTGTTTCTTTTGTGGGTTTTTTTTTGGTATTGATATTACCCTTTTCAAAAGTACACACATAGCAGGAGTTTTAAAATTTCAGCCTTTAAAGTATGTTGTCTCACATTCCAGTACTGATCCTTGCAGTATTGTCTCTTGGTTGGCTGCCCTTTCATTTCTCTTCAATTACAGCTCCCTCAAAAGCTGTATAGAAAAAGATGCAAAAGAATAACACAGGCCATTATTCTAGGCTTTCTGTGGTGATAGACTCCACTGCAGCAGACATTCAAATAACGACTGAACTATCACTTCCCCTCAGAAGTTGTTCTAACAGAACCCCATCAACAAAATTCACGGAGTTAGTTAATGTTTAATTGTGACAAGCTATGGGATGATAGGGAATCCCTTTTTGTTCAAAGCCAGAATTACCTCATGGTTCTCTTAGCTATATTAAATCTTCATTAGTCCAAAAATGAGACTGAAATCAGGCCATTCATACACCGACATCTGCTGAGCTTGCAGATGAATCAAACTTTGTGCTTCTCCCCTACATTCAGCGGGTTGGCAAACAAATAATTATTTTCTGTTTCTATTTTGCTCGTACAAAGCCACCAAATCTTGGTGCAAATACATGCAATAGTAAATCTCCCATTGTTTCTGACCGAGCCATGTCTGGGTCCATCTATATGCGAGTTAAGTCTGTCCTGAAAAAAAAAGCTGCCCAGTAACCCTGCTAGGATGCCAACAATCATAAATGTGGTCTGGTTTGTGGAGCAGGCTGGAAAAACTACTTGTACTAGGGGAAAAGTTCCTGAGAGAAGCAGCCTCTCTCCCCGGGATGAGAGAGCCCGCATGGCCATTAGCAATTCCTTTGTGG
The DNA here is from genome assembly GCA_024611195.1 of Ceyx melanurus. Classification (NCBI taxonomy): domain Eukaryota; kingdom Metazoa; phylum Chordata; class Aves; order Coraciiformes; family Alcedinidae; genus Ceyx; species Ceyx melanurus. The sequence goes on along the minus strand of JANHGL010019396.1, from coordinate 22,808 downwards.
GGAGAAGGGGCAGCTTATCTTCATAGTGCAGCTAAGGGATGTCTGAATTACTATCAGGAAAACAGAAAAGTAGCTACTGCTCTAAAGCTGAGTGGGAGAGTGGGAAGCAAGTCGCTGGGAACTCTCCTCTTCTGTGGGGAGTGAGAAGAGGGTTAGATAAAATGAAAACAGGGTCAGTGTCCAAGTGAAGCTTTTTAATTAAGACGCAGCAGTGGAGTGAGCAGGGGCTGGAGAAGGGGGGACAAGATCCCATGAGGTAAAGGATTGGGGGAGAAAGTAACATGGTTGAAAAGCTCAAGGCTCATCTTATTCTCTTTTTTTGACAAAGAGGAACACTGCTTCTGGGAAAGAACCTCTGCAGCATATGCAGAGGTAGTGCTGGTAGGACCTGCAGAAGGAAAGTCTTGAGAGGGCTTCACTGATGCTTAGCAAGAGGTGGGGCACCCTGGGCAAAGAGACACAGCTCTTGGAGGGGAAGGAGAGGCTTTGTGTGAGGAACACTTCTTAGTTATCAGTGTAAGTGAATGTTCATGGTGGGGACTGGCAGGTAGAAAGCCCCTTTTCCTCTAAGACAGGGAATGTCTGCTAAAGCTGGTGAGATAAGGTGTGAGGAAATGCTTGAAGGAAAAAGGGCTTTTGCCCTGGGCCCCGAAGCACAGCACAGTGTTTAAAGTCCTGCCAGGCTCTGGCGCATCTTTCACTTCAAAACAATGAATATAGTTATTCCTAATTTATTGTGGGATTCTCAGAGCTGGCAGATCGTCAGCGTTATTTCTTCTCTCCTTGGATTAACCCAGCCAGTTCTCTGTATTTTCCTGAGTTGTGGCTGCTAGAGTTGTTGCGAATCCTGCAGCACCAGCTAAGTCAATCAATCACCACAATCAGTGCTGGCATTGAAACACAAAATAACATGGGAAAAAAACAACAACAAACCCGCTCTGTAACCCAGGAAGGGCTGGGTGATACTCTGAAATCCACCCGTGGTGCAGATTCTGTCTTCCCTGCTGAAGTTTGAGAAACTTGTCTGATACACTAGAAAAATCACTTCTTTTTTTTTTTTTTTACAATAAAATATTTAGTGCATCCTATTTATGCCTCAAACGCAGCCCAGGATAAGTAGAATGGGGGAATGAATTGTGATTAAATAATTAGGTCGACGTGTTTTTAATAGATGTTTTATTAGCATGTAAGTAAGTGTTGTTAATTGAGTGAAATAAGTTGTGTAACTGAACGCCGCCCTAAGAATTATATCAGTGCTTGTTCAGGAAAGGAATGAAAAAATTCCTGTACACTTTTCATGTACCAGCAGACAAGCTCTGCCTTCCTCTGAAACCTCTCCCCCGATTTTATGATTATTACAGTGATGTCAACTCACACTGTGTAAGTTCAGACACATTAACTTTCTCATTTACTGGGAGCTGTGGCTTTCTACAGCACTGTGATTTGTCTGGGACTCGTGTGGGTGGTAGGAACGTGAGGAGCTGAATTTATAGAACAGGGTTCTAGAGACAATTTTGATGGAGAAATTCAACAGCTGTCTCAGTCAACATGTTCTACATGTGGCCTGGTCTGGGTTGAAATGAGATGGTCACAGGGACTAATTCTTGGCCAGCAGAAGTGGATTCTCAGCGAGAGCACAGGTTACGATTTCCCCTTGACGTTAAATCTCCTCTGGAAAGGTGGAGCAGAGCTGTGCATGGAAGCCCCTCTGTGGCCTTCAGAGGTGTAAGCAGTAGATGGTAAAAACTTGGACAGTTGTGCTGCAGCATGGCAGTGAAAAGGCTGCCAGTTTAGTCCCCAGTTCAAGAAGGCATTGAAACGTAGGCTCAAGAAGTGACTGCAGGAGGGGTCACCTGTGCTTGAGGTGAAGCAGCTGCTGAGGTGCACTGCTGAGATGGGGCAGCAGGAGGGACCTGGGATGGGGCTCACTGCTGAGATGGGGCAGCAAGAGGGACCTGGGATGGGGCTCACTGCTGAGATGGGGCAGCAGGAGGGACCTGGGATGGGGCAAACTGCTGAGATGGGGCAGCAGGAGGGGCCTGGGATGGGGCTCACTGCTGAGATGGGGCAGCAGGAGGGGCCTGGGATGGGGCTCACTGCAGGATTGTGCCATGCAGGGCATCCAGGCAAGGCTTCCGTTTCACCAGAGTGAATTGGCCTTTCAAACCAGGGAAAAACAGTAAAGTGGAGTTTGAGATGTCGTCCCAGCCCATCTGCAACTTTAAAAGCATCATTTCTGATAAGTGTAAGTCTTGCATGCTCTTGAAAACTTCCAAGAAGGTGGCTCTGCAGCCTCCCCCGGCGCTCTTTTCCAGTGCTTAACTAGCCCTATTATTACCAAGTGTTTCCTAATGTTTAACCTACATTTCCTGTGCTGCTGTTTAACCCACTGCTTTTTAACCTATCCACGGTGGCTAAGGAAGCCTACTTATTCCTTACCTCTTTATGTGCATATGTATTGCATCCATAGTCCTTCTCAGCCTTTTCTGCAGACTACAAGAGAATATTCCTTCCAGTTCTTGCAGCACGTGTTTCCTGGTCCTCTGGCTGCTCTCAGTGCTCTCTGCCAGATCTTTTCTCTTAGGTATCTTTTGGGGAAGATGAAATGTGTTGCTCCAAACTGGTTATACTGCTCCAGCTGTCAAAATCGCATTGTATTCTAAAGAAACACCCTCAAACTATCCTGCTGTCACCCATGCAGACCTTCTCCCTTTTACTGTATGCAGAAAGTAAGTCACTCTGTTCTAACAAACAAGACTGCAGGAGAAGTACTTCACAGAAGCAAATCCAGGGCAGATGCCTGCAGAAATGTACTTAACAACATCTTTCCAGTTTGACAGAGAATTCTGTGGGTGGAGGGAGACCATATTTTTCCCAGCTCACTTATGACCATGAGGAGACTGATACTGGAAAGCTTTAATAAAGCTGAGATTTATCTACTACTTCTCCCCTATTCCCTCTGAAAGAAAATAAATTGGTTTAACAAATCTGTGTTTTTGACAAAGCCACACAAGCTGTTACTCATCTCCTTGTTATATCCTGAGTGGTTGCAAATAATTTGATTGTTTCCGTATTTTTGTCAAAACTGACCTTCACTCACTGTTCTTTAATTCCCCATTACAATCTTTTCCCTCCCTGTAAGGAAACACAGCATGTGCTACTTTTCTTCCTTCTGGATATTCACCTATCTTCCATAAGCTCTCAGAGATAACCACTAATGGCTCTGAGATTGCTTCAAACATTCCAGTAGGATGTTTTATGTTGAATTGCAGCTGACCCAGCCAGTTTGAAAGATCTAATTTACCTAAGTACTATTTAATCTGTTCTCTCCCTGTTTTCACTTGTGTTTCTACCCTTTTATCACTAGTGCTGTTTGCTGCCTGATCTCATTTAACCTTTTTGGTAAAGATAGAAAAAAAACCCCAAAAACCAAACCAAACCAAACTTTAAGCACTCAGCCTTTTCAGTATCACCTGTCAATAACTTTCCCTGTCAAGTTCAATAGCAGGCTGACAATTTTTCCTCATCTTCCTCTCATTATGAAGTTTGTTTTCTTGTTGCCCTTTCTGTACTGATGTGTTGCCTGTTCTCACCTGACCTTTCTGATTTGACCCTATACTCTCCTTCATCCTGGTTTTCAGTAATCTGACCTAGGTTCAACTTCTTATGCACTTCTGGTGAGGAGTTTGTGATTTAGCTAAGGTGATTTCTTACAACACTTCTAATGGTTTTGCTGCTTTGAGATAATTTGCACCGATTAATTAGAGTATTTTAATGAAGTGTCAACCACTCCAAGCTTGTTCCCTTTGAGATACTACTTGCCACTCCTCCAGGTCTATGTAAACTGGCTTTCTCCAAGCTCTTGTTTGTATTTGCAATTCTTTTTCCTTCCAGTGAGAGTTTTCTCCGTCTGTGATACCTATCACCCAAATTGCCTTCTATTTTCATATTTCTAAACCTGTTTCCTCTGACTCTTAAAATGGGGAGTAAGGAGCCTTCCCTTCAGTTGCTTCTTGGTAGCAAGACACTGCCAGCATGGAGTCTGTGCTGTGATACCCCATGTACCAGCAGCTATCTCCATTGCCCTCCCTGCCATTCACCTCCAGCATCTTCAAGCCCTGGACATAGGATTCATCTTGCTGCCCTCCCAGAGAAGTGGCTCCATCCATCTGTTCTTTGTGGCTTTACTCTGGACACCCCCCCCACCCCCCCATCATGACAGCACCTGCATTCATTCCCTGTTATTATTAGCTAGGGATTCTCAACTAGTTCATCTCTTCCCACATTTTACACTGTGGAGTGGAAGTGTCTATGGGCAGCATTTCATCCCCCTTCTCCCTGAAGAAACTCTACTATTAATATTCTAGTCACGTGGATTATCCCAACAAGTTTCTCGTGCCAATTAACTCATAATTTTGAGCACGTATTAAAACTTCCAAGTCCTCCTGTTTACTCCCCATGTTTCTTGCATAAGTTCTTGTGATGGTTTTTTGTGATTGCACCCAGCATGTATCAGGAGTAACTCTGTGAAGTCGGTGGGTTGTGTTCCACTGTCGTTTACATGACAGTCAATCCAGATTATTCCACTGATTGACAATAAATTATTTCAGATTTACTTGCATGAGGGTAGAGGAAGAATTTGGCCCATTGAAATGAATTCTGTGTGAAATAGGTCTAGGCCAGGGGGATTAAGCATGTCTCTCTAATTGCTGGATGTGTTAGATTGTATGTAATCGGTGTAGTGGCAATAAAATAGGATTGCCACACCCAGAATATTTCATCACCGAGCTTCTTGGATCCTATAATTGTCCTTCTCTTGCTACTCTACTCATGTTAATAAGGTGCAGGATTTTACATAACTGGGAAAATAAATTAACAAAATAAAAAAGAGAACTCTAGCTAAGTATGCAAGCAAGCAGAGTGTACCACGTAGTTTGTACTACAGCAAAACAGCAGAATGTGAGGTAGAAAAAGTCAGCTTTTGAGGTTTTATTACTTTTTGCTTTGTGATGACTGGCTTCGAGCCCACACATTTCTTGAATACACAATAGGGAGTTGGGCAAGACTGCAGAAATAAATTTTATTAACACACAATCACTGCAGCACCAGACAGAATAATCTCCTTTAGTCTCCTCTAGCTGGCAGAGTCCTCTTTGTACCAGGTCAAGTCAATTAGCAGTATAATGTACGACAGGTTTTATTTAAAAAAGGGTTTAATTAAAGTTTTGTTACAAAGCTCATACAAACTAACAATCTGTCTTTTAGGGATATGTATTATCTAGAAATTGATTTTAACTTAAACACTAATTTATAGACTGTCCCCTTTAATAAGCATAATTCCTTGGAAGATATTAAGGTCCTCCTGCCCCAAATAAATTCAGGTCCTGATTCAGCAAAACACATAATTACTAAGGGCTTCAATGAGGCCACTCATGCACTAAAAGCTGGAGGTGTGCTTCAGCACTTGGCTGAATTGGGGCCTTACTGTCCAACCACTGCCCTGATTACACACATTGTTCAATTCAGCCTTTGCTGAGAATGATATTTGAGTTAGTGATGTCTTCAAAATATCTCGTGCAGACCATTAAAAGTGGGAGCCTGTCCTTCTGCTTGATATAGATGGGTTTTTACTAGTCTGGGCATATTCTCATTTCTTATGTCTCAATACA
>JANHGL010019396.1:0-17039 GCA_024611195.1 Ceyx melanurus | reverse complement strand
ACAGGTTTTATATATATATATAGATGCGTATATATATATGTATAATTTTAGTCTACTCATCCTTTTTTTTCTTTCCACAAGAGAGCAACAGCTGGCTCCCCAGCAGATGTAGCAAAGCACAGCTGCATTAACTTAAATGGAGCTCTGTCAGTTTATGCCAATTGACAATTTCACCCAGACGTTTATTTAAGTAGACTCTCTTGATGAAACCTAGCTATGTTATCCCACTGGTTGCTGACTACAAACTTTCACCTTATTCTAATCCCTACAGAATGCTAACACACCCAAAAGCTCTAGAATATATCACATTTCAGGCTAACTTAAAATTCATCATTGAGACTTTTATTATCGTTACTGTTATTCACAAGTGATCTAATTTAAAATAAGAAATGAGTGGATAGAAAGGATTTCTGTGTAGAAAAAAAAAAAATATCCTAGGTGTTTTTCTGGCTCTCTCCTGGGCAGGGTAGTTATTACATCAAAACCTCTGGATAATGAATTTGCTCAGTGTCCAGGGAGGCAGGCAAATTGGGTTGTGTAGTCGGCCTCAGAGACACCAGAGAGCTTGCTGCATGTTTATAACGTGCAGGAGCCAGGGAGTGATGGGCTCTGGCAGGGAAGCCAACGTGTGGGTAGGTCAGATGCCCTCCCCGTGCTGGGAGCAGCACTGGGAAAGACCCAGAAGCACTTGTTGTGCCACCTTAGAGCCATGAATCCACAACAAGAGACACCAGGAATCCTTTGAAGGCATCCGTCTTCTCTTCACAGTGTATTTGGGAAAGTTGTGCCTTTTTGTTGTAATGTTTATTACCAAAGCAAAGCCCCCTCATTTTTTATTTTTACTTTTTCAGTCTTTGAGACACATGGGGCGTCGGGCCAGAATTCGCTTTGATTAATCTTCAATCTGGTTCTATTGTCTTCTTCCCCATGGTATAAATCTAGACTGCAGCTGGTGGGGGGGTTGCATGCTTAAAAAAAAAAAATAAATCTCAGCACCAAAACATTCAAAGTAGCAACGTTGTGTTGTCTACTTCTACGTATTAAATAGAATTCAGATACTGCTTTTTCTGCCACCCTCTGCCTGAGCCCAACAGTGTCGAGGCAGGGAAGGCAGGTATGTATCTGAAACGTGTGACAAGAATAAAATGAATGGCAAGCAGAGGGAGGGGGAAAGAAGTGAATTAGGAAAATATGTAAAGAAATTTTGAATAGAGAAATAAATTTTGTGGGCCGAGTCCTCCAGTGATGGCTACTGTCACAGATCCCTTGTTTTCAGTGAGGGCTCTGGACACTGTAAGCTGCTCAGGCTGTTTTGTCTTGATGGCCTTAACTTGTTTCAGCAGAGCTGTTGGGTGGGGATGCCTGGCCCTCATATACATCACAGGCTGCCTGCTAGCTAGGAGAACAGGCTTGCTCATTTAAAACTGAATCAGGCTCTCAGCTCGTGTTTGCAAAACAGAAACATGAGAAATTAAATTGTTTGGGAAAAAAAAAAAAGAAAAAAGAAAGAAAAATCTTAAGCAATCTGATAGATTCTCAAACCAAAGTCTTCAAGATTTGTCCAGGATTAATGGCCAGTCATTTTGCAAGCCAAGTGTGTGCTGGCTGTAGCACATTTTGCAAAACCCAGAAGTGCCTATGATTTGTTCCACGAGCCCTGGCACACAACAAGGTGGGAGGTTCTGCTGGAGTAACCCTTGGGCTCAGGTGTGCTGGGAGCCACAGGACGTGACCTGTGCTCCTGATGGAGGAGGTTATGAGGCTGAGGGAGGACTGTCCCTGTGCAATTAACCAGAAATCTTCTCGCTGCTTGGATTTCTTGTTGGCCAGTCAAGAAGCACAGGGTTTTTTCACTTGCCATTTTACATGGTAAGTCTGTGTGGTCGTGTTGTTCCCAGTATATGGGATTAAGGGAGAGATGAGTATTTAAGGCCTCGAGTACTGTGTTCCTGGTGCTGTGTACAGACACAAACAAGAGTGTGGTGGCAGAATTTGAGTGTGTGCAGCTCTCAGAGCACTGATGGCAGCTCAAAGCTGAGGGTTGGTGGCAGCAAGAGGCAGGGTGTCGGGGATCAGCTGCTGTGTGAGCCCTGCCTGGTGTTGCAAGATCAGTGCCAGGTACATGGTTAACTTTTAAGGTCCTGCAGTCTACACAAAGACACTTGTACGTTTAAAGTTAAGTGTGTTTAAAAAAGTGCAAACTGATCAGCATTTTAAGAACTGTAAAAAGCTGAAAAACCCCTGGCCTCTGTGTGCAAGAGACTAAAGTGCTAGGCCACCCTTTCACCCACCCTTTCCTTCCCTCCCTCCAGGAACGGTCTCACCCAGTTTTACTGTAGTGTAATGGAAAATAGGAACCAGAATCCACTTGGACCTCCTTTACCAAGTTTTTTTAGTGTCCAAATAGGTTCCACAGAACTTCTCACCAAGCGATTCTGCTTTTCTCGGTCAAAGTGCCCATGTGGGATAAAATACAAACAACGTTAATCCTAAAAAGACAAAGTACAGCAGAGGAAAGAATTACAACAAGAATTAAAGTCCCCACAAATGAATTTAGCTTAGCATCCCCCCGTCCTTTGAACATTTGCACTGATCTTCCTCTGGAAAAAAAATAAATTAAGGTCAACACACAAACTTCCTCTGCTTCCTGGAATTCTTGCATATTTTCACTATGATAACATGATTTGTGTGTGTGTAAATGCAAGGGGAGAGGCAGCAGAAAGCTGGCGGAGAGCCCCCTCCCCCTCGGTCCTGGGAGAATGCCTGAAGCATGAGCTCAGCTGTTCGGGCTCCGTGCATGGTGTCATACACTTCCACAAGCAAATTCACAGTGACATTAAGAAAAGAAGATCTGGGGCCCTAGTCTCTAAAGTGTTCACAGTGTCCACGAGACAGCTCCTACATAAAGGGCTGTTTATTTGTTGAATTATCAAATTGTTACCCATGGAGGGGCTTGAAAATATCTGGGAAGTCCTGAGGTTTTCTTTGGTACAGTCACAAAAATGTGTTTTCTTCTGTTAGTTTTCTCTGATAGAAACCAAGGTCTTTGCATTTCTGCTTCTCCCTCATGTATAAACACCCTTGGAAAAAAAAAAAAAAAAAAAAGGTAGCCCACAATTAGCCGTTAATTAAGTCCTTTACAGGGTTTAAAATAAATAGTTGATGAAAGCTGAGGAAGAGGCTCTCAGCACAAAGCACGTCTGTACGACATGGTGTGCTTCTGAGAAACAGAATTTAAATGATTTGCATATGGCCGCCTAAATATTTAATGGTTTTGCAGTTTAGGAAAGCAGGCTTAAAATTCTGCTGTGCAGTCTACGTTCTTCTCTGGCTCCACTGACTCTTGGGTCAAACGAGTGTTATTTTTAGGGCCCGATCCTGGAATCTCGGGAGCTGTGGGAGCGCTCAGCACCATTTTAAACCGAGGCTCCCCTTCGGCACTGGGTCTGCGTGCAGCTGGGGCTGGTGCTCTTCGAGCTCCTCAAGCTGCTCCAGTGTTTGAGGCTCTCTCAGCCAAAACCTGGCAATGTTGTTCCCCTCACAAAGAAGTTTCACACTAGCGTCCTATCGGTTCTCAAGCTGCCTTACAGCCACTTCTTTCTTTCCTCCCTCCCCATCCCCCAGCCACGGTCCACTATGTTCATGCTCCCAAACTCAGCTGAGCGTTTGGTGAGTGTGCAGGGCTGAATGCACATTCACAGGAAACAAAACCGTGAGATACTTTCAAAAATGCAGACACACAAAACACTTCTTGACAGCTCCAGGCAGGTGCAGACTTTACACTTCAGATGACTGTCCAGTTTTGCAGCTCAGGACCGAGGCATTCTGATGAGGCTGCTCTCGAAGGCCACGGTAAAATATTAACTGAATGGAAAAGTTAAATATAAAGAAGCAGCTCTTCCCAGTGGAATTGTAGCATTCTCTCCTCTTCACATTCTTTTGAGCTCATTCATTCCTTTGAGCTGCAATAACAAGTCAGCTATTTGTAGATGGTGAGACTTGTAATGGAGAAGAGATATTTGCTCATCAGTAAAATCCTGCCTTGGTGGATTTTTTGCAGTGATGGCTACACTTCTCCCCCAGCCACAGATAGACTGCCCCAGTCCACTTCCAGGCAGCTTGCTCTTTGGCACAGACACCTGGGTGCTGTGATTTACAGGCCAGGTCTTCCGTCACAAACATGTATTTTTTGAGCCCTCACTCCCAGTACTCCTGCTACTGTACTGGACCTGAGGAGGCCAAGAGCCCTGGGGATTCTTCATATCATGCAGGTTTTGCTGGCCCAATCCTGGCTACCCAAAATTCCTGTTGACACCAATGGGAGTTGCAGGTGCTTGCAAACCTCTCAGATAAATGGATCACTCCATTCATCATTCAGCTGCAGCCTTGTCTGGACAGGAAGACAGTAACCTTTAAAGAGCAACCCTTCACAACCATTAAGCAACTAATATTTTATGCATTTGTATCACAGTTTGCTCCAAAGCCAACCTTGGCAAGTGTCTGGGGGGTTCTCTTGAGAGTCATCTTGTCTGTTTGCACTGCTGTTCTGTTTAAGGGTTGTTTCCCTGATCCTTCTTCATCAGAGGTAATTGAATAGTTTAGAAGCCCGATCAGTGTTTGAGTCTTCCAGTCAACAAGCCACTGATTGAATAATTGCTCACAAGATATAGAGGCACAGAAAGGTAAGTTTATCACAATTTCCTAGCACTCACAACATCTTCAAAGTTTTTGGCAGGCCACTAATTACATTTTAATAAACAACTGCAGCTTCAGAACTTCCCAAAATGCAGAAAGGTTCCTGTAGTCCACGATTTCAATTTCCCTGCAGTTTCACTGCGAATCTGGGCAACAACAACATCCTTTGCACAGGCTCTTCACATGGGGGAAAAATTCCCTCCAGTTGCTTTGCAAGAAGGTTCTGTGCAAGCCCAGGTGCCATCATCCCCTTCCTGCAGACTTGAGAGCAGCTCCCAGTTCTTTCTGCACTGATTTCCTTTCACCACCCCCAGCCAGACAGAGTTTACCTTCTGCCTGAGGCAGAGCTGCAGCTCAGCCATGCCAATTATAAAAGATGCCTCCCAAACGTGTATTCCTGGTTTCCAGAGTGACTCTGAGGTGCTACCACACCTATCTTTAGAATGGCTGAAAGTTACCAAGAGGCAATGTGGTCACAGGGAGTTGCATACCGTGGTGATGAGCACAGGCGTGAATTGCTAACTAAGACAGACTGGGACACTTGGATTCTCAACCCAGGATCCTGAACTGACAAAGGGATTTTTTTTCTTTTTTTTTCTTCTGTTAGGGAGCTGCTTTTTGGCTCTCTCTGCATTGCTGGGATGTAATCATGCCTTGCTTCCCTCACACGTATTACACCCAAAGTCGCACTTGCCTGTTTCCCTACCTCTTCAGACCACATGGGCAGTCCCAGCTTGGGGTGGAGGCAGCCCGGGGAGAGTTTGGCCAAGTTGCCTGGACAGGTTCAGAAATGGCTGTCAAACAGGGATCATGAACACTGAAGATGTGAACTGTTGTATTCAAAGACAGAACTTCCTGGAAAGAAATGTGATAATTGAACAGCGTACCCATTGTGTTTGTGTAACAGCTTGGCTGGCACCATCTCTGGATTAGAGGTGAGCCCCAACTGAGAAAACTGCTCTTAGCTCCGTGCTGCTTCGTTTCATTGCCACTGGCTTCAGTTCAGCTCTCTTGAAAATGTTTTCCCTTAGTCCCTGCAGAAACTGTGGTACTTGGTCGTGGCAGCATCGTACAAAAGCCTACAAAATAGCGTGAATCCTAGTGAATTTTGAACGTGTGATTGCTTTCATCCTAGAACTGCTGACTCCCCAAAAGCCTCAGAATCACTGCACCAGAAACCACATCAAGATCTGTGATAAGCGTCCAGAGGGTGACGCAGCTAGAGCAGAGTGGCACGACTGCTGCCTACAGGGAAGGGAGTACAGTAGTTTGGCTAGCAGGCAAGGGTTAGGGTCACCTGTGCTATAGGTATTTCAAGTCCATCCAATTAAACAATGTTAATTAGTAGTGGTTCTCTTTTCTGGGATAGTCATAGCTGTTCTTCCCTGTCAAATAATGGAAGAATGCCACCAGCTTCAAAAGTTATTTCTAAGGACTGATTAAGGAATATTTGCTCAACCTAGAAAAGCATAAAGTCCTACATATATGTTAATACATCCCCACAAACACAGAATGGCTTTGTGTTGTTCTCTGTCTGGAACGTGATCAATTTATAGTCTGCTGCTGCATCTAATTAGCAGATCTGATCCTTGGAGCAGCAGAGGCTTGTGAGTTTTAGGTCCAACGTTTCCAGGCTCTATCATTGAAAAAAAAAAAAAGGCTTCATCAAAGACTCAAGAGATGGAGTGTTGTGATATTTAAAAGCCAAAGTCGGATACAGCCAGAAAATAAAGGCATGATCTTAAGTGGTTGCATGGGCAAAGGTAAACTTCATTCAACATAGATATGTGGGAAGAACTTGGCCTTGCATAGCTCCCTCCTTGGTACTAGCCAAGATAAAAATACATCGGGGTTACCAGCAGCTAGGAAACTAGCATATGGTGCTACTGCAGAATGTAATAATAATATATTTTAGAAAACCAATGCTCTATTTTTTTTTTCCCTGCAATTCCTCATTAATCTAGATGCCATTCATTCTCTGTCTGGATTTTTCCTACAACTTTCCCATGAAAAGAGAGGATGTGCTTGAATTAATTTAATTGCCGAATGTTTTGTTCAAATAGCTATGTCAGAAATAACTTTTAGTAGCCAGGTTAAATAGCCCCCTTCACTGCAGCAGTTAACTCTCATTGTTGCTGTCAGCCCCTCTGCATTGATTTGGGATCATACTGCTATTAGTGTTGAAGTGGCCTGGGAAGTTGCTGTGCTCACTCTTCTCTCTCTCTTTTTTTCCTACAAGAGCAAGACGATCTCCCTGTAATCTGGGAATAAATTGTTTTCAAATACTTTAGGAAGAGCCAGAGTGCTTAAAAGGAATTTAGAGGTTAATTTCCAAGACTGCTGAAAATTGCCTGTGAATGAGTAGGCCTGATCCTTCCCTGGCATAAGTCTCCAGGCTTCCATGGGGTTATACAGTTTGGATTGAGCAGGTGTGTGTTAGCCAGGTGATGTCTCCCATGGCTGGAAACCAGCCACACACCTTTTCCAGCCCCCTGTTATAACATGCAGCTTCCCTCAACTGAATATGCAAGCTGCAGTTGATGCTGCTCCACAGAGCAGTGGTGCCCAGGAGCTGTGGAGCGGAGCAGGGTGCTCCTCATCCCCTTTCTGACAGGGAAATGCCCCCAGCAGCAAGGGCTGTTGCCCAAGGCAGGGGAAGGCAGTTCATGTACCTCTCTCAGCCTTACCTGCACAGTAAGGACTGGTCTCCTGAGGCCTGCACCCTTTCCTGCTGTTCCTGAAGTTAATCTATTCTACGCTCCACAAAAACACGTGAGGGGGAAGTGACAAGACGAAAGCAAATGCAATCCTCTTGGTTCTGTCATTTCTGCCACTGCTGTCAGCCCTGAAGGTTTTGTATTTTAGTAAACAGAGAACTCATTATGACATGCAAGTGACTTGAGAAAAGTGATGGTAAAACAAAGATTTATTTTTTTTTCAAGAAAAAATATAAAAACAAGGCTATGCTCTGAAGGCTGAGGTGGGTGTGCAGCAGAGAGCACCCACCAGGATTGTCAACATCTTTCACCAAACCTTGTAAATGCCATCGAGCTTTCATAAGCAGCTATTGCCTGAGCCATATTGGTCCAAAAGCTCTTTTTCTGGTCTGTAAAGCCACTGACAGTGGGCCAGTGGCCTACTGCTGACTCCACAGTATGGCGTGGCATGTCCTGGCAGTGGGGCAGAGACAGACCTGTCCTCCCCCAGAAGTGTCTCCCTTGCAGAAGGGAAGGCAGCACAGCAGGTAGCTGGGATTAGAGGTGTGAGCACAGCAGAAGGACCAAGAGAAAGTCCTTTGGAGTAGAAGGACCAAATGAAAAAACACTGTGCAGGAATGTGTCAGATGACCAGGAGCAGAAGGTGGGCAGAAGACGAGCAGGACAGTGTTGTATTCTCCTTTCTTTCTGATCTTTGCAAGTGTGGTCAATTCAGCTATTGCTCTTGGCCCTAATGAACAGTCACTGCACCATTCTTTTGCACTTGCTTGTTGATTAGCTTGCTCATGACAGATCTCTACCTAAAAGCAATGAAATCCAAGTGGTTTCTTGAGCTATAAGAGAACACTGAGGCTGCAGCTGTCTTGTGATTTAAAATGCTCTGTAAGACCTCTTTGAGTTATTTCTTTTGGGGGGTGGGGGGGGGGAGTGGTGCAATTTCTCAGACTGGTGCCTTTTAATTAATGTTAATAACAAAATATATCATTCTGGATGGATGCCACAGTTGTGCAAGTCATGCTAATACAGCATTGGACGTAGAAATGTATCTTAATAGCTGGTATTTGCTCCTGCACTGAAGGGAAGCAGAGCTTTATTTTTTGGCTCAAGAAATCTGACACTAGTTGAAACAACACACATTTTTATACAAGGCTGCAGCCTCTAGCAAATGGATGCATATTTATGTGACAGGATATGCTCAGTAGCCCTGGGAAACCAAAATTTGAAATCAATAATTTCTAGTAAATCACAAACTTACACTGGCAACAATCTGGTCTGGCTGAATATCTGTATCATCCCAGACACCCTTCTTTAATAAGCAGACCATACGATGTTTCATGCATTGGTTTTGCATTCTCTTGACAACTGCATAAAAGTATAATTTCTTTGCTTGATCTGAGGGATCTCTGACAAAGGGAAGAGGGTAACATTTGTTTCTGTGGGTTTTATGGTTTTAAATCTCAGGGCCAATTCTGCCATCAGGTAGTTTATGAATATTCATGTAAATTGTTTTGAGTTGAAGAATATGTAGCTTTGCCATGTATCTGGCATAAAAAGAATAGTTTGACAGTCATGAAATAGAGAATGCTTTAAAAAATCACGTCAGCTCTAGTAAAGAGAGGACAGCTCTAGGAAAGGAAGGGAAAATAAAGAAAGAAAGGTGTGTATTTCCTGAGGGAAGAAAAAAATACATGTTCTTGTCTTAAAAACAATGAATATAGAATCGTTTTTGCAGATATAAAGTGATCTGGAATGTTTTGTATCAGGAATGGGTCAGAATCTACCTTTTTGTTGACTTCTAGAGGAGTCGAGGCAGGTCCATATGTTCCTGATCGTTGTAGGTGTGTATGAACTGCATGATTCAGCAGTGAGAAAACAACAAAGCTAGAATTATTACTAATCCCTTTATGCATTATTCTATCTCCAGAGTGGTGCCTCACTTGTAGTCAGGTACTGGAGTCAAATGAGAGCATCCCCATTGCCCAGGCCTTTGGTTAACTTGGAAATCTGGCAAGTGCTGCCTGTCACTGTTTGCTCCTGATCTCATTCCCCTTCCATGGCCTGGAAGCTGCTTTTCTGCCCCCCTGGCTGCCAGGGTTCTGCAGGGACTGAGCCTACCATGGCTTCTGTTCTTGGGTGTAGCTGAAGCTGCAGGTGGAACGAGCAGCAGCCCCAGCCCTGCCACCCCCCTACAGCCCAGCACCCCATCTGTGCATGTTGTAAATTGAGAGGGGAGATGCTTTATGCACAAGTCAGAAGTGGAGAACTGCCATTAATTAGCAGAATTTTTCCAGTGCATCATTGCTAACAGTGCAGCTATTAAATGTGCTACTATGCTAACTGGTACTGTCTTCTGTATGAAAAATCTTATTAGCTGCAAGAAGATCAGGATTGAAATGACCCTAAGTCCTGTACAAAGACAGTTAAACATGTTGGTCGTGATTCAGCCTTTCTGCAGAATATTTTGGCCTTGACGAAGGTACATCAGGTATTTGATATTCATCTAGCACTGCTTCCTATCCTCAGTCATGGGGAAGAACTCAGAGCACTTTGCAGCTTTCTTTGGCCTGATTGCAAGCAGAAATGAAGTAAAATATTGCAGTGCTAAATCCAGCAGGCCAGATTTGACTCAAGTGAAAATGAAATGCCTGGATGAGATCAACAGGCTTCTGTTTACATGAAAAGGTTTTGAGTGGTGGTCTTGAGTTTGGGAGGTCAGTAGGGCTGGGATTTTGCCTCCTGCAAGTAAGACTTGATCACAGCAGTGCTGATGGTGCAGATATATTTGTGTGCTTACCTAAGCACTCAAGTAATCCCTTCCATTTCTGAGAGAGTCATACATAATCTTAAGCATGTGCTTAAGTGTATCTCTGAGTTATGCAAATAATTCATTTCTGTTTTTAAAATATGAGTTCAAAGTAGATCAATTTGGAACAAGCATTTGGCAACCACACAGATATTAACAACATGGTTTTAACCTACACTTTAATAGAAACTACATACTTTATGCTATGTAGCTTTCTATGGAAATATGGAGAAACTGCTCACAGTATTGTCATTTCTTAACTCATAAGCACAGAGGATCTGGTTGGAGCTGTTGTCTATTTTTCTGTACAAAAGACAAAATCAGCATTCACTTTGACTTATATAATTTTCCTAAACCATTTCATGTACCCACTGAAATGTTGGACACCAGTCCATCCCTTGATCATTTTATCTGGCCACTCCCACAGGCACTCATGTAAATAATGACCTGCTGATGGAAAAGTTATCACCTTGTTCTTGCATGGCCAAAGCAACAAAGACCACACTGAAATCCTTCACATAACTGCTCACAAGCAAAAGCTTTTTCTTTGAAGCTTCCTGTTTTCCTAAAAGTCATCTTTCTTAAAAAAAACTAGAATTGATACATCAACACTTTTACTCTTTTTTTTTTTTTTTATGATTTATAAACATATGTAGTGAGCATTATGAGGAAATTAAAATTGTTTGCTGATGCTATTTATCTGTTTTCAGGCATTTCACATATATGTTTACTAGGGAAAAAAGGACAATCCAGTCAAGCACATTCAGGAATCACCTGAGATGCTGTTTTACTGATGTTTTTCATGATGTTACTGATTTTAATAGTATAACAGGTTCCAGAAATTGATGGAAATTTTGCATGCATTAAAAATCTCCTCCCCAATATACTGTAGTGTGCTGTGGAGGAAGTACAGAAAGGACACAAGCCCTTCTGGTTCTGAGCATCAGCCAGTTACAAATTGTCTATCCTTAGAAAGTTGCTGAGAAACTTGCAGCACTACCTGCAGTTTGCCCTGCAGTAGTTGGGTAGAAGTTTCTCTTCTATCTTCTGAGGCATCAGCTCTTGACCGTGGTCAAAGATACCAAATTAGCTGGATCACTGATCTAATCAAGCCTCAGAAATGATGCTGACCAGTCAAACCAAAGGTTCATGGGGCCCTTTTTGTGCCTTGAAGTGGCTGCTACTATTCCCTGAGGAAAGCACCAAGCATGGCCAGAGAGAGTCCTTCCTCCTCTCCTATCCCTGCCAGCATTTAGTGGTTCAGAACCACAGGTCAAATCCAGACCTTTGTGTTAAATAACCACTGATGAATTTGCCCTCTATAAGTGCTTCTGATCCCTTTTGAACCCATTTATTCTAAAATGTCCAGCCATGGTAATGATCTCCACAGTTTAATTAACTACTGTTTCAAAACGCTGATACCCAGAAGAAAAATTCTGGTTAGGTGCACCTGATGGGAATTCTTATGTTCTTATTTATCTTTCATTGACTTGTGATTATGCCTCAGTTGTCTTCATTCCTTGTAAGCAAACACAGTTCAATTTGTGTGGGTTTTCTGTGATTTTCTATCGGAGGAATAATTTCATATTTTAAAAATTATCCCATTTCCATTTGGCCTAATAAGTGTCTTTACTGTGGGATGGAGTTACCCACATCTCGATTTATACATTGCTCCCTTGAATTTTGCACCTCATTTTCACATGCTAAGGGTTTGTGCTTTGGAGAGAATTAGGACAAATGCTTGTTTTATTTTATGAAGGCTTGTATATCTCTGTTGCAGTTCATGTGATTTTGATCCCCTGGGAGCTATGCTTTGCGTTTTCACTCCCAATAAACACATCCTCAAAGTGTATTTCAGCCAAAGCCATTGATTTTACCTGATTTCAGGTCAAAGACATGCTAGTAGCAAGCATCACATGATTTCCATCTGTCTGATTCTGGGTCACTGACAAATTTGTAAATCCTTCAGTGAGTCTGTGGTGAATCCTTATACTGCTCAGTAACTGTTCCCTTCAGTGTGCAAGGTGTGCTGTGGAGCAGCCCTAGTCTTCTTGGTCTTTCATTGGCCTTACTTGTGTCAGGACCACCAGAGGCCAGCTGGGAGTTGGGCATAGTTCTCCTGGGAGAACAGAGTTCATTAAGTTCATTCACCATTAAGGTTACCTGGATGGTCAGTTTTAGCTCACACCAACCTGAAAGATGGAAATCTTTCCTCTAGCCCTGGCCACCTCGTGTTGGCAGTGTGTTCCCCACACAACTCAGCAGGATTATCTCTGAGTGTGTGATCCTTTCACTTGGTGGACATATCATAGGGCAGTTATTTAGAATATTGCATCTTTCCAGCTAACAATTCTCCTTAGAGAGATTAAAAAAATACTGCTTTTTACAAAAATGATGGAGTATAGGACAAGCATTAATCCTGTTTGATTTTGTTAGGTTGGTTGGTGGGGTTTTTTTCCAGTTCAGTGTCTTTTTCTTTCATCCATTTGTTATTTTTTTGATAGTTTTAACTTCTCAGCTCTCAGCCTCCAGCTTTTGAGTAAGACATCTCCATTTGGAAGGCATTTACACTAGGTTTGTAAGTGAACAGGGCAAATTATCTTTTCTGTGGATATTGAATATGCTAAGTGAAATATGGGAAGTTACTATTGATTAAGAACAAGATTCATCCCAGCCAATCAGGCCTGGGTTTGATGCCCAGACTTGGGGATGCAACTGAGATGGCAGGATACATTTTGGCAAAGCCCAGCCTATGGTGGCAACAACAGTTAGCACCTTGATGCCCTTAGAATTGCCTCTTTCCTGCAGAATCCTCCTGCTCACCTTGTCAAAGGAGGACAGAAGCACAATAATAAGAGAGTCTGCAGTTTGCTTAGGGTAGGCCTAACCTAGGAAGAGAAAACACTGCCCTGAAGAAGCCAGTGAAAGTTTTGTCTTTGATTCCAGAGCAGCCAGGGATTCCCCCGGGGTCAGCTGTAGTAAATAGGCCTAAAGAAAAGGCTCATCATTTAATCACCAGAGACCAAAATTGCAACCCTGAAATCCCCTGCTTATCCATTAACCATCACTGAAAATGAGTGGGCTCTGCAAGGGTGGTACTTTGCTGTTAAACACTCACACTGCCTGGAATTAGACTTTTATGTACAACAAAACCTGTCCTGTGATGAGCATCCCAGCACATCCCTTACAGCTTCACCTGATCAGTCCAGGAGATCCCTGCACATGGCAGTGTGAGGACACTTGACACACAGTGCAGAATCCACACCTTAGGCAGCTCAAGCCAGGAGATTCAAAAAGGAAAATGATGCCACAATTCTGTTGTGGAGCACCCAATTGAACGTGGGAATCTCTCTGTGTCTCATGTTTCATACATGCATGTTCTAGTCACAAAACCTCCAGGTAGATAGAAGGGAGCCCTTACACACACATACAGACCCTCAGGGGAGGGTTCCAGGGTTGCTTACTGGGCAGACAGTGGCACCTCCCTGCAGGTGGAGCTTAATTCCTACATGATGTGTCTTCACTTCAGGTGACTCCTGCCCTGTGTGTTGGCTCCTTTAGCTCCTGTGCTGCTGCCCTAATGCTGTGTTTTTGCCCTGGCACCTCAGGCAGGGTTGTAGCTTCGATCTGAGCAGCCCAACAAACCCAAACATCAGGTGTCAATAGGTCTCCCCTTAGACACAGAAACCTTCCCAGATCTGGCCCTCAGAGTGTAGAATTCTGGGTGTTCACAAAGTTTATTAATTTTGTGCTTCTCGTTTTCAATACAGAAAATAGCTCTAAGTCATTCTAAATAATCTAGAAGGCAAAATGAGTAGAAAATTTTAAAAAACCTTGCAAAAAATACAAACTGAGGTAACACTGCTCAGGGGAGTGGGCCTGTTGTTACAGCAGGCACAGGAAAGCTCGAGGCTTCAGCAAAGGTGAAGGCAAATGTTTCTCTGTTGACAAACTGATATTCCTGATATTTATTAACCGGGGTAGAAAGACAGGTTTGGTCTACAAGTCAACTGCAAGTTGAAGATGACTGCTGTCTGGAAAACCTTCAGGAAAGTGAAGCCAGATTCTAGCTCCACTTATATGTATTTGGCCATAGCAACTGGATTTTATTATTTTATTATTATTTTATTCAAATAGCTCCCTTCTTAAGTCTATAGAGCGTCATTTACTAATATTACTATTTTAGAAATTATTTTTTAAATTGGGTTTTTTATTAGAAATAATGCTACGTCTTCCACATCTCATCCATTGAGTCAGTGTACCAGGACAGGGTTTCTAACATCTTCAATGGATCAGGACAGGAGTGACAGTCACACTGATTTAGCAAGGTAATGAAATGAAATTATACCACCAATTATTTGTGGACCCAGTGTGCTCTCCTAGCTGCCTGCAGCTTGCTGTTCCCCGTCCTTCCTGCACAATCCAAGAGGAGGTCTGAGTAGGTTCTCAGCTTTCAGCTGATGGTCTGTCAAAATTAATATTCAGGGATTGCAGCTTGTAACAAGCACATTTATAGTTATATGAGAAGTGTGTGGTTTTATGGGAGCTCTCCTCAGGATTGTATCTGTCTTCAAAAATAACGCATGCATTGCACAAAGGGGGAAAGCGAAACAACTCTGCTGTTTCCTTCTTGGTAACCTGGGTTCACCTGTGTCAGATGAGTTTAACCCTTTTGTGGGTGTTAAAATGCCGAATATAGCATCATAAGGGCACAAAGTGACAGGAAACTAGTTTTTAATAGTAACTCAGACCTTTACACTTCAAGTCTCTCTTGTCAGTGGTATGTACACTTTGATTTAAAAAACATAAAAATAGTAAAAAAAAAATAAATAAATTAACTGACAGTATCTTTCTGAGGTAGCCTACTTTTGTACTAAATGAACTTGAGGCTCTCCAAAGAAGGTGCTAAGCGTGCTAAGTAGCTTTTTGCGTGTTAAAACACCGTTCACAGGCTGCACGATTTTCGCCTTTGCGCACAGAAGAATAAGAAATAAGAACGAAAAACCCTCTGGAGCGGTGAGATTTCCAGTTTCTAGAGAAGAAAGTGCTGCTTCCCCTTTAAGCCTGGAGCCGTTCGTGTGTGTGTGCGAGTGTGTGTGTATGTGTGTGAGAGAGTGTGTGTGTGTCTCCTCCTCTTTGAGTGACACAGCACTTAGATATGCCTATCAGTAACTTAAACCCCACAAACTCCACCTTCTAAGTGAGGAAGCTGTGGGTTGATGGAAATGTAGTGAGCAGATTGAGACAGACAGTGAATCATTAGCAAACTGCAACGCCAGGATGAACTTGTCTGGAACCTAAAAGGAGAAAACAGTCTCCGAGTCCTTTTGCGCTTGCTGGGTTTTGCTAAATACAGCCAAAGTGGATCTAAAAGCCGGTTGATCCCCAGTCCAAGATGCTGCTGGTTTCCCAGCGGGTAGAAGCACCACGCATGGAGCCACATATTCCAGTAAGTAGCATTTGAAATCGATATGGACTGGAAAAGTAGGAGTTGCTTTAAAAGGACTTAACCACCCTCGGAATAGTTGCCGGCCCGGACTCGGCGCGGCTGCAGCTGGGGCTGTAAAGTTTGCAGACGCGGTTCAAGAAAGTGCCCACCTTGTGCTGTTGCTGGGGGCTGCGCCGGGGCTTTCAAAGAGAAGGAACCAGAAACTTGGGGTCAAAATTTTCTCCCCTCCGTTCCGGTGAGAGCTGATGTCAGTCCAGGGAGAGGAGGGAGGCGATCGCTTGCCGCGGGAGGGAAGGGGTCTGTGGGCTTTAAAATGGTGGTGAACAAGGTGCTCTCCGGGGCGGTGCGCTGGCGGGGACGGCTGCGGGGCGGCCGGTGCCGGGCGGGGAGCGCCCGCGGCCGGCGGGGATCGGGGCAGCTGCGGCGGCGAGCCCCGGCCGCGGCGGGGACGCTCCGTGGGGTTTCGTGTCACCGCTCGTGTGGCGACGCGCTGGGCTGTTGGGGGGGCGGAGGAGGAGGAGGAGGAGGAGGGGGATGCTGCCGGTCTGGGCCCGGGGGCGAGCGGGGTGAGGGAAGCGCCGGTGCGTCCAGCGCCGCAAGCTCGTGGTGTCCCCGTGTAAACACAGCCCGGCGCGGGGACCTGCGCTTAAACTCGGATCAAACGGGCAGGGATTAAACCCTTCAGCGCAAGGGGACTCCTCCGGGAAGTGTCACACGGAGAGGGGCTAGCGCTGGTTGGTACGGTTTTGATTTTTTGGATAACTCCTGGTATTTGTGTTGGCAGCGGCGTGCCTGGTTATTTCGGGAGGCTGAAGCGCACGTTAAATAGGCAGGATTTTGAACAAAAGGCTCCGCCGAGCCCAGAGGAGCCCTCGGTTATTCCTGAAAAGAGTGTGGAGCCCAACACTGAGCCTCCTTTTCGGCGAGGGTGCGTGTGCGCGTTTCTGGAAGGGGTAATAGCCCGAAAGTGAGGGAGATGGTGCGAACGCGGCGTGTTTGCCACCCTCTCCGAGACTATACATGTATTTGAAATAAAATGCATGCTGACTCACGATTTAAACTGTTTTGGTTTCTCATCCTGTGATTAAGATCGGGGTTTAGAGCAATTGCAGGGTAAACAAGGCGCTTGCTGATTCGGTCCCACGTCTCCTCCCGAGGCAGGGGCTGCCCCTCTCCCCCAGTCAATAGGCGATCCCTCTTCCCGGTCCCTCCTCCGCCGCCTTCCCTGGCCTGTTGCTCGGCCCGGGGAGCGCCGGGGCCGAGGGCACCGCGGCTTTTGTTCGGCTTTGGCTGGCGGGGGGTTGTCACCAGGGTGACTTGGAGGGATCCCGGGTAGAACGGCCGTTTCTTGGAAGAAAACGGGCTTTGCTTTCCT